>ML470479.1:6759-21782 GCA_005239535.1 Nicotiana rustica
TGATAAATCAGTGCTATCTTTTCTATTTTTTGAATCCCTGATTCCTTGTGATTTGAGACCTTACGAATTAATTTCCGACCTTAGTCCATTTTTTACCTTGTTACATGATTTATTTGATGTTAATTGATTCCCATTACCTTAATTAGAGTCTGTGAACCTAGCCTCTATTATATGCTTGTACTGATTTGAAATTGTTTCCTTATATGTCATATGCATGTCACATATGGGAACTTTCCTTATTTGCTATTTTGCCTGCTAGCCGTTTGAACTCAATCCCTTCAATTAAGGGATACGTATACTGATTGTCTACTTGTTGATGCTCAGTCCCTAATTACTGGTTTATTTTGATTTCCTGCCTTATTCACTACTGATTTTCAAAAAACTATATATACACACTACTCTTCATTAAACAAAAAAAAAACGAACACAGAACTTGTTCTATTCTCTCTTGCTCACACACACACAATCTACTATTCTTTTCTTGATTGTTTGTTATTGCTAGTCGGCTGGAAGCCAAGACTAGCTATTCTACTTGCTTCTTGTTCTGTATTTGCTGTCTTCAACTGATATGTTTCCAGTTTATATTTAAAGTCTCCAAAATAACATGTTTCTCTGGTTATTACGATGCATCTTGCTTCTAGTTTCCTTTTACTTATGGTTATGTTGTCCTACTTGCAACTAGTTTCACATATTATATTGTTTAGTTCTGGGTATCCCCTCCCTTATAGCCTCAACATGCAATCCCTAAGATACTATAATTGCCTTGTTTGTTACTTAACATGTGTTTCTTAAACTTATGTGTAATTATGTCCTACCCCCTCCCAACACTCCCTCTAATATGATTCTGTGATTAGTTTTCAACCATGATTGATCCCATAATCTAGGTAGCTCTGACTGTATGACCATGTCTAAACTAGTATTCCTAAGTTTGTGTCCCACTACCTGTAACCAATTGCAAGGCTTCTGCCTAGTTTGTGTCCATCATGTTGTGTGCTCTATGTTTCCCCAATTCCCATTGTCCCTGAGTGAAACCTATGTTTGAATGTGCTGAACCTGTGCGAGTTGTTTCCTGCTTTTTCCAAAGATGTTTACATTATATTCAAGTTGTTTCATTAATGATCAAAACCTTTTCAGAAAACTTCTTTATTGACTGGATCAATCCAGTACTATTTTGTGTCAAAACCTTTTCAAATCTATCTCCTGCACTTCATCTAATTCCTAGACCTTTAAGTTCTGCCCCTCTCAGTGTGAGCACTGCTTTGGGACCTTAAGTTCTCTCTGAAATCTGACACACTAAGGCTGGTATTTCCACACTGCACATGCTCTATCTTGGCTATGAAATCTGGGTGTGAGCATTGCCCGGGAGCCCTTGAGGTCCTTAGGGAACTTTGACACACCCAAACTGTGAAAACGCTAAGAATACCATATGGCATAAGGTTTGGAGGATGTGGGCCTGAGTGAAGGCTCCCTATATAATAACTTCTTATTTTTTACCTTGTTTATGTAATTCATAATTCCTGGCTTGTAATAATCTGTAAACGACTCATGGGGGCTGGATAGTGAAATGGGAGGGGTAACTATGCATGCCTAGCTATTACAAGGGTAGAAACCATGATTAGGTTTTTATTCCCTATCTATGCAATAGAGATCCTCTGTAGGTTCATGTGTCCATGCATTAGATATCATGCTACTTAGGATTTATGTGTATTATATTCAACATCTCATCTACGCTTAGAAATCCTGCCTATAGGATAAATAATAACAATAAAATAAACTGCTATTACATGATTCTGTCCATGTAAACATGTTCTGAAACTTCATTAGAAGTCCTGTCCTAGGATAAATAAACTGCAATCATGTTTCATATTGCTATGCGCACTTAGAAATCCTGTCCCTAGGATAACACTAACAAGATGTACTCTTTCTATTCCTGAAACGGTGCATAATGTTGTGATTTTATGTGCATTTAGAAATCCTTTTTAGGTTATTATGCATCATGCTGCATTAGACATCATGCTATAAGATCATACTCATTTAACTTCACTTAGTCTCAATACAGATATCTAAAACAGACCCCTGTTCTAAACAACTGGTAATTGGTCCTTGCACATCTTCAACACCTAGAATTGCATGTTATTAGCTATAAACAACCTAGAGTCGTTAACAAATCTGAATAACTGTTGCATGTTATCCTACACCTAGGCAAGCCTTAGGTAATCGACTTAAAAAATAAAACCAGACTGTCCTTTGTGATTAGTATTCAACTGTCAGCATGCTTAAAACCAGTAGGCAAGTTTGGTACTTCCTCTCTGAGTTATGCAATGAATCTGTCTTTGTTATTATCACTTAGACACCATGCGTAGGATCTGAATCTGGACCTTAATTGTGTATGAGACATGTTGTTTATGTGCTCTGTTTGTGGAGGTCTTTGAGCCCTTTCCTGTTTATGTGCTACCCCCTTTATCTGCAGTTCTACTTGTTCATTGTATGTCGCCTTAGCATTTTCACCTTTAAAACATGAGGGTCTGCCTTGCACCTCCATTAGGATAGGAGTCCTAATTTCAGCCGGGACTGATAGGAAGGGACGGGTAACAACATGCAATAGAGGTCGAAACCAACACTCGATTTAGTTGCTTTCACGGGGTGGGAAAGGGTAGAATATGGATATGATGACCAGTGCGCTAATACCACGTGTAGCCCCTCTTCGAGGAGTGATTACCGGGTGTTCCATTGATGTGATCCATATTATTATAAACCTAGGATACCTTTTATACGCTTAGATTTTAATTCTTTTAAAAGATAACTTTCTTTACTGTTTTCAAACATCTGCATGCTTAAGACTTAAACCCCTCTTATTTGAGCCTTTATTTGTTTGTTTTCTAAGCCATACAAATTCACAGAAACCATTTGGCTGGGAACCACACTTGTGGATCCTGAGGGGTGCCTAACACCTTCCCCTTAGGATAATTTCAATCCCTTACCCAATCTCCTGTTAGTAATGTAGTTGTAATTGAACCCCTTGGGTGCCCTAACGCATCGTTAAAATCGTTAGGTGGCGACTCTTCAAAATATGCAAACCCCTTTCCCGAAAGGAACGAGTTATCTCAACCAATGTCATAAAACCCTTTCAACCGGGCCTCGAAAGGAGCACTCAGGGAAAAAGGGGGGCGCATCATTCACTCTTGGCCAAAATCTCAGAAGTCAACAAAAGTTAACCCCGATCTTGCTAGGTCAAAATCCAAAATTGGGAACAAACCCCGATTATCCATTCACCCCCGATCCCGAATATGAAGTTTGTTTTGAAATCTGACCTCAATTTGGGGTCTATATCTTAATTTAATAAGATCCCTAATTCTACCCAAAATCCCAATTTCTACTTTGAAATTCCTAGATTTGATGTTAAGAATCATGAAAAAGTAAATGAAATTTATCGAAAACTAGTTAAAGATGCTTACCCATGCATTTGGGAAGAAAAAGATCTCCAAAATTGCCTCTACAGTGTTTAGGGTTGAGAAAAGAGTGAAAAATAAGCTAAGTCCCGAAATCCCCACAAATTACCCAGCTACAGATATCGCAATTGCGAAACCTAGTTCGCAATTGCGATGGTCGCAAAAGCAATCAACTCTTCGCAAAAGCGAAACATATCTGAGCCTGCTGATATTGTAAAAGCAATGAAATAATTGCATATGCGAACCCAGGGCAGTCCACAAATGCGGACAAAACCTCGTAAATGCCAGTCTGCCCCAAATTCTTCATAGTTGCAAATGCGACAATCAAGTCGCTAATGCGAGATCCTCCATCATCGCACTTGCGGAAATAACTTCACAGAAGTGAAGCAGACCCAGCCCCTCCAGCACCGCACTTGCGAGGCTCGCATTTGCGAGCCGGTTCTCACAAATGCTAGACCTGCAAACCTGATGCACCAACATTCCTTCTAAGCAAAAAATTAATCCACTAAGCATTCAAAACTCATCCGAGCCCCTCGGACTCCAAACTATACATGCACACAAGTGTAATAACATCATACAAACTTGCTCTCCACCTCAAATTCATCAAAATAACTTCAAATAATAAGAATCATCATTAAAACTCAAGATTTTCAAGTTTAAAACCAAATTTTCTAGTTTTCACATTATGCGCCAAAATTCTCTTGGGTCACCCGGGACCCAAACCAATCATACGTACAAGTTCAAAATTATCATACGAACATACAGTAATTGTAAAAACACCGACCCGAGGTTGTATACTAAACATGTTTACCGTGGTAAACTTTAGTCATTTTATAAGTAAAAAATCACATTTTCTTCAAAATCTTACGTAAAAACCTTTCGGAAAAGGGTAGGATCACACACACAAATTAATAAACAACAAACGAATCTGTGGGAGGTCTCGGAACACTGATGTTAGATCTAGTAGTCATAATGACCGGTCGGGTCATTACATTCTGCCCCACTTAAACATACATTTGTCCTCGAACGTGCCAAGAGTCGCTCCAAAGCTATCAATTAACTGAATGAACTAATCATACTCGTAACCATGAGTGATCCCTTGCCACCTCGGCCCACATAAGTCCATGAACACGACCCCGATTGAAGATCTCTTCTTGCGATTGTGCAATCATGACGACGAGAGTTTTATGAGAAAAATAAGTTTTTCAGTTCAGTTGTTAAAAGAGACTCACGCCGACTCCTAAAACCTTCGACATCGAAGAAATTTGTGTATGTTTCCTTTTTTTCTTAGGATTCAGTGGGTAATAAATTGTGATTATGTTATCTTTACCAATACTGATCTAGAAATCACTACTTTTCTTTTAACATTGTGTCATTATTTACAAAGAAATATTAACCAACCATATAAAATTTCTGGTGTGCATTTGTTAATTATGCTAATTAAGCACTGGAGAAAATTAATACAGTTGTAAATTCTTATTAAGCTGTAGGGAATATATGTGTTTATCTTTGTTATCCTCTGAATGTTAAAATTTGTATTTCAACACATGCTTTATTGTTACGAGAGGTCTTGTTTATGGAAAATTGGATACAGAGGTATTCATGTTAGTATTTTTGTATTGAATTCTAATATTGATTCTTTTCTCCGCAAAAATTAGTCAACACTCGGGAAGATCCATGGTATACTTGAAGTTAGGTTTGGCATAAATAAGTATCATGACTAGGTAAGAGATTCCTATTCTTTTTATTTTCTTATTACTCTACTATAAATCACCCTATTTTGAAAAAGTTAATCTTAAGTTTTACGATCTATTTGTTAAATATAGTTATTGCTTAATGACGATGCAAACCACACACTTAAATATCTAGCTAGTCGAATATAGTAAAATATAATATCTTATCCATAGGGATTGGAGTTAAATAATATTTTCTTAGTTTGTAGCTAGATTGCTATCCAAGATGATCAACAATTTAAATTCATATGATTTAAAACTAAAATTAACTAAGAGTCTAAACTATTGACTAATGACAATCAACGCAAGTAATGAGCAAATGAACATATTAATGGGAGAAGATAGGGTTGTTAGGATAGGTGCAAGACAAATGTTTGGGATCTAACTCTAAATAATTCACTTCAACTGTTCAAGAGAGTCTCTCGAATGCACTTGGTTATTAGCTCAATTTTTTAGTAGAAACTTCTCGCTCGATTAATTCTCAACCTCACAAGACGAACCAATTTTAAGCACGTGAAGATATGCAAGAATTCGTAGTGGATTGGTCTTTAGGAGAACCACTCTCGATTATCCTTCTAACTAGGTTTAATCAACAATTCAACTAGCCTCTTTTGATTACTAAGAAGAATTAATGAATTCAACCAACAAGATATAATGCAAGGATATCACAAGTTATGCCTCTCTCGATTACATGAATTAGTGAATATAGATGAAATGATTAAAACATCAAAAATGATTCAATACATAAACTAGTGTTTCGATCCTCAACCAAATATCAATACACCAAATCCATCAAACCCTAAATAGATCTACTCCATAGAGATGGAGTAATTCATAACAAATATGTTTAAGTTAAAGCAAACCATAAAACGATCCAAACTCTTGTCTTGAGTGAGGATTGAACGATGAAATCCTGGTGCTTTTTCTCCTCCACCTCTTCCTTAGCTTCCTTAGGTCTATGATGTGTCAAAAGTCCCTAAAATAATATTTTTCTATGTATATATACCAAGTAGGGCTAGGCCCAAACGAAATCGCCTTCTCCTTGTCGAAATAGGATTGTAGCTCTGTAAAAACTACACAAGCGTGGCGCATGGGGCGACACGCCACACGGGGTGCTTGTGGAGTTTATCAGGGAGCTTGAACTTTCAACAGGCGTCGTAAATGTACAACCGCGGTGTTCCATGTGCCGCGAGTGTGTTGTTTTCTCAGAGTCGGGTGTTTCTTGACTTTTTGATATCCAGATGTGGTTCTAGACCCCCAAACGCGATCTCGGCTTAATCACTTGGGCTTTTATTGAGACTTCAAAGCTTGAATTCGTTCCATAACATCTAAATAGATCGAAAATACTCCTACAAGGCATAAAACACAGTTAGTGAAAAGCTTAAGCGATTAAAGCTCAAACTCAATTAAAGTGCAGTAAATTAGAGTGCAATAAACGACTAAAACACGTAATTATAGCCTACCATCGACACCCCAGACTTACACCATTGCTTGTCCTCGAGCAAGCAAAATATACTTCATATAAACACGACCTTTTTAAATAACTCTCCAAACTTACTACACCAAGAATATTTAAAATAGACTAAGCAATCCAACGTAACATCCTCACCTCAAAATTTGACTCACAAGTACCAATATTATTCAGTACTCGCTCACTTACTCTAACATAGAGGTCACCAACCTTACCTTTCCTTCATGAGTCAAGTGCCCTCACACAACAATAGAGATTATTTCCACACACAATAAAAGTTTACAATGATTAGGAACTCAAGATAGAAAGAATTCACTCACTCTCAGAAACAACATTCATATTCCACAAAAGATGCACCATAGGCTTGCCCGTAGTGTACTACTATACTAATTGCTCATTCAGTCAAGGATCAAGTAGGACTTTAATTAGTTGTAATGTAGGCTGCGGGATGGGTAAGATACAATTAGATATAAGAGTGACTACACCTCCCTAAGCACTTTAATACATACACTTCATTGTTCAAAACCCCACACTTATGTCGAACCATATATCCACCTTCACATCAATATATGTTAACTCCCTACTTTTTTAAGCACGATTACATCAAGAGTTACCACTTATCAATGAATTTTTTTTCACAACAATACAACTATTTTTTTCTTTCTTTTACAATTCAAGCGGCTCTTACTTTTTCAAAACAATGCACCTTTCTCCTTATTTCATTAGTTCCACTCAAAAGCCAAATCAACCACCCCGCACTTCAACTTTTACAAAGTTCATAATAATTTCAAGTGGTCATGAGAGGTACATGGCTTAAATATATGGTCAACTCAAACAAATGGGTAAGGATTGCAATGTGGTTGCCAAATAAAACATGACTACAGGCTCGAAGGGGTTAACTAAGATACATAACAATTAGGTGGGTAAAAACATATATCTGGCTCAAGAAAGAAACGCCTCTATCACTTCCTAGGTTGAATAAAACTACTATTTTGCTTTGCAAACAGACGGGGCAAGTTCTAGACATCAAATGCAATACACAGAATAACACAAAACCTCACACACACTTGGCATATAACTCACTCAGGATTGGAATATCAAGACACTCTAGCCAAAGCAGTTAAGAAAAGTTAAGACCATACAATTTAAGGTATTTATACAAGAGTAAAAAACTAAGCCTAGGCGTCACAACCAGTGGCGGACTCAGGATTTTGTGCAAGCGGGTTCAATCTTAGAAGTACATAACTTTAGTCGTAAAATGGTAGTTGTGAAGTGGGTTCAAATAAAATATTTATACAAAATTTACGCAACTTTAATCCTAATTTATACATATACACAGTATTATTTTTTGATGAAGTGGGTTCAGTTGAACCCACTTTCCACAACGTGCGTCCTCCACTGCTCACAACTAAAGCACTCACTATTTTCAAGGCATGTCAAGAAATATTTCTTCAATTCAAATCATCGCACAAGGTTTTCTACACCTAACAAAAATAAAAACTCACTACACCCAGTTCAAACAAAACCCTTGGAAAAGAACCATGGCACAAAGAAAAACCAAGGGGAAATTGTTACACTATCTAACAAACGAAAATCTTTTTGCCTTTTTCTTTCAACTTTAATCCCTCAAGAAACCCATAGAATGATATCCCTCATCAAGAAAAGTCAAAAAATTTATGTTATTTTCAATGTTTTCTAACTACTAAAAAGCAAAAACTTACACATATACATACAACATACAATTATCCCCCACCCCACACTTTAAGTTGTGGCATGTCCCCATGATACACAATTAAAAAGCATAAGATAGAGGAAACTTCTCTGAATCTCTAGTCAGGGTTTAAGTCGAAGTCGGGCTCCATTCCACACGCCCGAACTAGTGCACACATCCACGCAGACAACTTCTTCTCAGCCTTCTTGGGATACATCCCACACTTATCTTTCTCAATCACTGCAGCTTTTTCTTTCGAGTTCTTCACCTTCCACTCAACACTTGCAGCTGATTTCTCCTTTTTCACCCCAGTTGCTACATTCATCTCAAAAGTCATAGTCTCCTCACCCACTCTAAGCATGAGGTTCCTATCGTGTATATCCAGTATAGCTCTACCCGTTGCTAAAAATGGTCTTCCTGGGATGAAGGGGACCTCCTTGTTTTCCTCCATATTCACCACTATGAAATCTACAGGAAATACAAACTTGTCTACCCAAACTAAAACATCTTCCACTATCCCCTCGGGTATCAAAGTCTTTTGGTCAACCAGCTGCGAAGATATTAGTGTTGCCCTTATCTCTCCAATCTCATCTCCAGTTTACTTTAAATAAACAAACGCATTAGATTTATTTAGGCACCATAATCACATAAAGATTTTTCAAAGTTAAGAGTGCCTAAAGAACAATGTATCCTAGAACTCCCCGGATCTTCACACTTTTGTGGGAGTTTATTTGGAAATATTGCACTGCAATGATCTGTGAGCTTGACCACTGAGGTCTCTTCTATCTTCCTCTTCTTTTCAAGGATCTCTTTCAAGAACATGGCATAAGCTGGCATTTGTGAGAACACTTTTGTGAATGGAAAGTTTACATTAACTTGCTTCAGCATATTTAGAAATCTCTCAAACTGCTTGTCCAGATTTTCTCTATAGAGCTTTAGGGGAAAAGGTAGAGCAGGTATGTGCTTGCTCTCTTCATTAGATTCCTCCCTTCTCGAAGTTTCCTCCTCCTTATTTCTCTCTATTCCCTTATTGCCTCTCTTTTTCTTATCATCTTCAATATTCAGCTCCTTCCCACTTTCTTTTTCAGGTATCACATCTTTTTCGATTGAAGTGGGATCTTCCAACACTTTTCCATTTCTCAAGGTTACAACATTCACTGTTTCTTTGGGTCTTCTCTCAGTATCATATGGGAGAGTTTCTAGAATTCTCTCAGACAATATGTTTGCAATTTGTCCCACCTACTTCTCCAAGCTTCGCAAACATGTGCCAAGTTCATTGATAGCTGCACCATGAGCATCTAATCTCTCATATTTCTTGACAATGAAGGACTTCATTAGATCTTCTAACTCAAACTAAATTGGATGTTGAGGCTGAAACGACAGCCTCGACTGATTCACAAAACCCAGAGCTCCTTGTCTTTAAAATCTAGGGTTGTCTTGTTGTCATGCATTTGTAGTACCCCCTCAGGTCAACTCCATTAGAAACCAGGGTGCTTTTGACCCATTGCATTGAAGTTATAATTCCCAACAACATTAACTTCCTCAGTTGAGGCTTGACATTCATGAGTAGGGTGTCCTCTTCCACATATGTCACATGTTGCATGAGGCTCATTATGTATCAAAGCTAAGGTCAGCTTCCTTATTTATTTGGACATGGAATCAAGATTTACCTGCACAGATGTGTTAGTATCAACTTGGTGAACACCAGTTGATCTTCTTCTTTCAGCAATTTCAGAGGGCCACTGATTTGCATCTTCAGATAACTCATCCAGAATTGTGACTATCTCCTCTGGAATCTTTTCCATCAACGGGCCTCCAGCTGCATTGCTCAATGTTCTACCTGAGGTCGGTGTCAATCCATCCCAAAAGTCCTGGAGTCTCATCCAGAGTTCAATTCCGCTATGTTGACACTTTCGCACTATCTCCTTAAACCTCTCCCAAGCTTCAAACATAGTTTCAGTCTCGTTCAGGAAGAAGTTATGGATCTCTCTTCTAAACTTGTCTATCTTAGCTGATTAGAAATATTTATCAATAAATTTTCTGGTCATCTCCTCCCATGTTCTAATCGATCCATTAGGCAAGCTTCGAATCCAATGATTTGCATTATCTTTGAGTGTGAAGGGGAATGCCCTTAAATAAACTGCATCTTGTGACACACTATTGTATTGAAAGGTGTTCATAATCTCCTTGAAGTCCATTAGATGGTTGTTTGGATCTTCGTTTGGCTTTCCTATGAAGACACAACAACTTTGAAGGGTTTGAAGCAACCCTTACTTCAACTCGAAATTGTTAGCTACAACTGGAGGTGGTCTCACACTTGATAAACCTTAGTTTTAGACCGGTCTAGTATAATGGCCAAGTGGTCTCCCAGCACCGGGAGCTAAATTTTCGAACTGGTCTGGATCCAAAGTCTGATTTTGAGAAATTCTCCGAGCCTTCTCCTCTTTGTAGACAATTTGTGCATCTCGAAGAGCTTCTTCCTCAGCATCCTGAGCAGCTTTTTCTCTTTGTTAGGTTTCCTCACTCACAGCCAAATCTACATTATCATCATCATCTCCAGTAATAGTTTCTTTGGTTGAGGATTTCTCAACCTTCTCTGTATTCTTGGGGAGATTTCTTTCTTTCCTCAACTGTCTCAGTTGTTTTTCAATTTCTAGTTTGTATGTTAGCACTTCCTTCCAAGACGATCGAGCCATGTACCAATCAAACCTGTAGCATGCACACAGTCAAGGAACACCAAAACATAAAAAGATAAATATAAAATAAAAAGAAAATTCCTGGATTAGCACTACAAAATATTTAAAACACTATTGATTCCCAATCCCCGGTAACGACGCCAAAATTTGACGAACTCAAAACACACACTTAAAAAATATGCTCGCTGGTCGAATATAGTAAAATATACTATCGTTTCCACAGGGATTGGAGTTAATCAGTATTTTCGTAGTTTATATCTAGATTTCTATCCAAGATGATCAACAATTTAGATTTATACATTTTAAAATCTAATATTAACTAGAGTCTAAACTAGTGACTAATGACAATCAACACAAGTAATGAGCAAATGAAGATAACAATGAGAGAAGATAGAGTTGATAGGATATGTGCAAGACAAATGTTTGGGATCTAACTCTAGATAATTCACTTTTACTTTTCAAGTGAGTCTCTCGAATTCACTTGATTATTAGTTTAATTGATTAGTAGAAATTTCTCTCTCAATTAAGTCTCAACCTCATAAGATGGACCAATTTTAAGCACGTGAAGATATGCAAGAATTCATATTGGATTGGTCTTTATGAGAACCTCTCTCGATTATTCTCCTAACTAGGTTTAATCACTATTTTAACTAACCTCTTTCGATAACTAAGAAGAATTGATGAATTCAACCAAGAAAATATAACATAAATATATCACAAGTTATGCCTCTCTCGATTACATGAACTAGTGAATATAGGTGCAACGCTTAAAACATCCAAAACGATTCAATACATAAACTAGAGTTATAATCCTCAACCATATATCAATATACCAAATCCATCAAACCCTAAAGAGAACTACTCCATAGATATGGAGTAATTCATAACAAATATGTTTAAGTTAAAGAAAAACCTAAAACAATCCAAACTCTTGTCTTGAGTGAGGATTGAATGATGAAATCCTTGTGCTTTTGCTTCTTCACCTCCTCCTTAGATTCCTTAGGTCTATGATGTGTCAAAAGTCGCTAAAATAATATTTTCCCACGTATATATAGCAAGTAACGTCGAGCCTTAATGAAACAACCTTCTCCTTGCCGAAATAGGATTGTAGCTCTGTGAAAAATGCACAGGCGCACCACATGAGGCGACGCTACCCGCGGGGTGCTTGTGGAGTTTATCAGGGAGCTTGAAATTTCAACATGCAGAAGAAATGTACAAGCACGGTGCGCCACCCGCTCCCACGCACCGCGGGTGTGTTGTTTTCTCAGAGTCCAACTTTTTCTTGACTTTTTGACATCCAGATGTGGTTTTCGACCCCCAAACGCGATCCCAACTTAATCCCTTGGGATTTTACTAAGACTTTAAATCTTCAAATAGCTCGAATTTGTTCCATAACATTTACATAGCTCGAAATCACTCCTACAAGGCATAAAACATAAATTAGTGTAAAACACTAGTGATTAAAGCTCAACCTCAATTAAAGTGCAGTAAATTATAGCGCAATAAGTGACTAAAATACGTAATTATAGACTACTATCGCTTAAAAGAATATCTATTCCCAAATCTAATTTCACCATTGATTTTTAGGTTTTCAAATGTCCTGTCCTAAGGCTGGATGGCTCTACCAAGGTGTAGCAAAGAGTATACTGATGGTGTTCAATATTTCTTGGGCTTCGCTAATTCAAATGATGAATGTTTGTACATGTTCAGCTAGAAAAGTCGTCCAGTCAATTGGTTGATTAACAACTAACGGCACGCTAGGAACTCCAGCTTTAATATTCATTTTTTGTTTTTGATACTTTCTTCTCTGTTTACTTTATATATGCAGATTGTCCCTTTTGGTATTGGTAGAAGGTACTAGATTGGTTGCTTTTGACTCTTATTTTATTAAAATCTAAAGCTGCATATATAAACATTTTGATCTTATTTGGTCCCCTAAATTTAAAGCATTTGGTTACTATTTCTCGTGCCTCAAGTAAATATTGTAACATGAAGAACCATAGTGCATCATATTAGAATATATGAAAAGAAGTCTAAGTCCTCTACTTTTGAACTATACAACCAGAGAAGTGAAAGGGAAGTACCTGGAGTAATTAGGGGTGTGCATTCGATTTATCGATCCGATTTTGATCCTTATCGATAATTACTTATCGATTACCGATTTGTACATATGCTTATCGTTATCGTTTCAATAAGGTTTCGATTTTTTCGATTTCGGTTTATCGATTTTTGGGGCTTATCGATTCGGTTATCGATTACACCAATAAGAAAATTTGCGGGATTCCACCAATAAGAAAATTTGCTAGCTCTAAGCGATGTTGTCATGTTTAGTACCCTTACTTAATATATGTATACTATGTGTAAAACATGTATAAATAGTGGATAGCTAATAGAGATAGACGACTAATCATTACTGTATCATACCAAATGATACTACGATTAATTGATTTAATTCAGGCAGACTAATTATTCTTCAGCTCCTTACCTAACTGACCAAAAGAACTTCTACCAAATTACAATCAACTTACTGAGAGAACCCATTTGGAGATAGAGAATTACCAGATCTGTGGAAGAAACCGAGAAAGGAGGAATTTTGAGTGAAGAAAATTTGAGGCTTCAACAGTTCAGCTCTAAAGGGGCAGGAGGGTAGGGCCGTAAAGGAAAATCTTGAGGCAGAAGTGGCGTGAAGTCGTGAAGAGGAAAGGAAATAATAGGGTAGGAGAAATTAGAAAATAATAAGGGTAGAGGAAATGGAAATAATAAGTTAGGGTAAAGGAAACCAGGGCAAAAAAAAAAAAATATATTTTTTAATTCTTATCGATTTATCGATAAATCGATAAGCGAAGTGGACAAAATCGAAATCGATAACTCGCTAAGAAAATTTTCGGAATCGAAATCGAAATCGATAAATCGAAATCGATATTGATAAATCGATAACAAATAACCGATTCGATTTATCGATAAATCGATTCGAATGCACACCCTAGGAGTAATAATATCACCATAATATTACCTGAAGTATTTAAGCAAGTTTTATAGTAGTAACATGCTCTTTTTCTTTTATTATTATTAGGTGTTTCTGCATAGTGTTTCAAAAAAATTCTGCATCTCTACATAATGTTTCTGTACTGTTTTGTATTTCTGGTCATTTGGGGTATCTAGCCCTTGGAGAATGCACATAGGAATGTGGATATATCAGTGTTATAATTTGTATAATATACTATATTATCTTTAATTATAATATTTTTATGCATATCTTGTTAAATGCTGGTATATATGAACAACTTTGACATCTTTTAAATATTCGTCTTCCTGTAATAGACATGCCTAATTGAAATTTGAATGTATCTTTCATTTTTTCCCTTCTATTTTCCGATATGAATTTTTCATAGAAGCATAAAGAAAGTGCTAACGACAATGCAAAAATACAACTAATTGGAATACTAATGAATATTGAAGAAAGACTACCCTACTAGCATGGTATTTAAATTTTCAAGGGGAAAACTCTTCCACATTACTTTAAGTTTCCACTTGCATGTTATTGATTTATATGTAATTACTAATTTTATTTTGAATTTGTAGGAATGTTTTGGTGAGCAAATTGGAAATGGTAGTCAAAAGGCAATTGATCTGTTGGAGTTTAATGATGAAGACTTGGACAATTATAATTTTTGTTATTCCTAATACTATAATAATTATGGCTGATTTGTTAAAGTTAATTTCTAGCATGCACTTTGAAGAAATATGCTTTAATCGGTGATGTATTACACACAAGATTTATTCAATTTTCAAGTTAATTGCAAGTATATGCGTTCGAATTATTCTTTTGTTATCTTTCAGTTAATTGACTGCTTGAGATCTTCATACTTGATGTGATTATCGAATATATAAAAAAAAAATTCTTTATCATAAAAGCATGCTTGAATATATATATATATATATATATATATATATATAAAATAG
>ML470479.1:32764-57460 GCA_005239535.1 Nicotiana rustica
TGTCATGAAGAACAAGCAAGTGTGGATCATCATACTGGCGTGCTCTGATCTGATCATAAAGAGAAGACCTGGAGGCTACACAAGCCAATACCCGCGGAAGCTCTAATAGATCCAATCTCACCAACTAACCTGTTAAAGCCTGAACATCAAGTGCTAAATGTCTCTCTGCTATTCGAGGGTAGCTAAACTCCCCAAACTCTCCGCTCTGCGACTCAGGGCAACAACCACTACATTGGCCTTCCCCGGATGATATAAGATAGTGGGGTCATAATCCTTGAGAATCTCCAACCACCTCCTCTGACGTAAATTCAGATCCTTCTGCTTAAGCAGATACTGCAAACTACGGTGACAAGTGAAAATCTCACAATGCACTCCATACAAATAATGACGCCAAATCTTCAAGGCGTGAACAATAGCTGCTAGCTCAAGATCGTGCAATGGATAATTTTTCTCATGCACCTTCAACTATCTGGACGCGTAGGCAATCACCCTACCGTCCTGCATCAAAACCGCTCTAAGGCCAACTCTTGAGGCATCACAATAAACTGTATAAGAACCTGAACCCGTAGGAAAAATCAATATCGGAGCAGGAGTCAAAGCTGACTTGAGCTTCAGAAAGCTCCCCTCACACTCCTCAGTCCACCTGAACAGAGTACCCTTCTGGGTCAGTCTGGTCATAGGTGCAACAATAGATTAAAACCCCTCTATGAAACGGCGGTAGTACCCTGCCAAACCAAGGAGATTGCGAATCTCAATAGCTGATGACGGTCTAGGCCAAGTCTGCACCGCCTCTACCTTCTTCGGATCAACCTGAATACCCTCACTGGACACCACGTGCCCCAACAATGCTACTGAATCAAGACAGAACTCACACTTTGAAATTTTTGCATACAATCTCTTCTCTCTCAAGGTCTAAAGCGCCACTCTCAAATGCTGCTCATGATCTTCCCGAGATCGGGAATACACCAAGATATCGTCAATGAAAATGATGACGAAAGAATCCAGATAAGGCTGGAATACACTATGCATCAAGTGCATAAAGGCTGCTGGGGCATTGGTCAGCCCATGACATAACCAGAAACTTGTAATGACCATATCTAGTCCTGAAAGCAGTCTTTAGGATGTCTGGCCCCCGAATCTTCAACTGATGATAGCCGGAACAAAAGTCAATCTTAAAAAATACTCTGGCACCCTGCAATTGATCAAACAAGCCATCAATACGAGGGAAGGGATACCGGTTCTTCACCGTAACTCTGTTCAGCTGCCGATAATCAATACACATACGCGTAGAACCATCCTTCTTCTTTACAAACAACACCGGTGCACCCCAAGGTGACACACTAGGCCGAATGAACCCCTTATCTAGGAGTTCCTGAAGCTGCTCCTTTAATTCTTTTAGCTCCGCTGGTGCCATACGATAAGGTGGAATAGAAATAGGCTGAGTGCCTTGTATTGGTAAAAAAACATTTCACACTTAAGCCAGCTTTTGACAACTCAGCCAGTTACATGGACACAGGAGAAGGCGACAACTGGATGTGATTCTTTGAAGAGGTACGGAATAAAGAGGCACAATTCAAAAGACCCTCGAGCTTATCAGCCACAGGAAACTCAACCTGATCAAAACACGGAAGAGGCACGGTCAGAATGAATCTAGACAAAGCTACGGGCAAATTCAAGAACCCACAATTGATTACTCAAACGTTATGTAACCGAACCCCAATTACCGTTATCCTTTGTAACGCCTTAGTAATGTCATAATTAGTCATTAATGAGCAACCATAGCAAGAGTTGTAAGTTATATCAAGGAATCTCCTATATAAGGGAGGGGAATACAACTTGTAAAGACATCTGATTCTCGAAGACAATCTACTTTGCTTTTCTATATTTCTGCAATATTGTCTATTATTCATTTTTCTCTATTTCATTGATTATCAGTAACTTGTGTTCATCCTAGAAATAGCTTTAGACAAAGGATCTAATTCTTTGGTTAAATAAATTGGTTCCGTTACCGGGAATCTGATCATCTTTGTTTGCTTTTCAAGTGATATCCTCTGAACTATATCGAACTACAACGACAACAACTAGCAAAGGAATGGAACCCTAGTTCCATCGCCTTTAGGAGCCCCACGTGGTTCAAGAGAACAATCCCCAGAAAGATCCAATAACAACAATGGTGATAATGATCAAACTATGGAACAAGATCGTGTAAAGAAAATGATTGCACAGTATGTGAGCCAAGCTTTGCAAGAATTTGCGAGGGGATTACCGGCAGCGTTACCTATACCACCGATGCCACCCCTCAATAATACCATCACCATGGAAAATCCTCAATCTGGGTTGGCAAACTCAGGAAGAGGAGATACTCCTAATGAATCTCTCGAAGCGAGACCAGATATATCTAATAACTCAAAATTACAAAATTTACTGCTAACCATGCAGAAAAAGATGAAGGAGCAGAACGATCGCATTGAACAAATTCCTGGAGTACCACCTATCATCAAAGGCATTGATGTTGATAGGTATTCTCAACAACTTTGGAAGCCAAGTGCGGAACCCTTGCTTATACCCGATAAGTTTAAAACGCCTGACGTTCCCAAATATGATGGAACAACTGGCCCACGTGATCATGTGACTGCTTTCACTACTGGAGTAAAAGGCAACGATTTAGCAAAACAAGAGATTGAATCAGTCCTTGTCAAAAAATTTGGGGAAACACTCAGCAAAAGAGCCCTAACCTGGTATTCTCTTCTCCCTGAAAATTCTATTGACTCTTTTTCTGAGCTTGCAGATTCATTTATAAAAGCTTACTCTGGTGCACAAAAAGTTGAGAAAAGAAT
The DNA here is from genome assembly GCA_005239535.1 of Nicotiana rustica. NCBI lineage: Eukaryota > Viridiplantae > Streptophyta > Magnoliopsida > Solanales > Solanaceae > Nicotiana > Nicotiana rustica. The sequence goes on from ML470479.1 coordinate 35,602, forward strand.
GGAAGACATATTCAAAATAAAAGATGGAGACACAGAACTACTACGTGAATTTGTAGACAGGTTTCAACGAGAAAAAATGCAGTTATCCAGGGTGCCTGATAATTGGGCCACATCTCTAAGAGAATTCCCCACTACAACATGGAACGATGTATATAACAAGTATAATACTAAACTCAGAATAGAAGAAGATATCATTGCTCGTTCGAGAGATGAAGATCATTCCAGATCCAGACGTCCTGAATAAGATAGAAGATCAGGGAAAAATAGGTACGATCCTTACTTAGGACCCTCGAGATGCGATATTCGTCCCAGATTCGAAAACACTAGGTCGGACTATAGACTATAAGGAAGAGACGTAGTCTCATCCCCGTCTAGACCCAAAAAAGATCGAGATGAACGACCTAGAGGTAATACTCAAATTGGGGATCATACCTTTAATGTAAGTACTACCGAACTTGTCTCAATATTGAGGAACATGGGAGACAAGGTTAAGTGGCCCAAAGAGATGCGGTCAAATCCAAGTAGAAGGAACCTAGATCATTGGTGTGAATTCCATAACGATCATGGGCACAAAACTGCGGATTGCAGATTTTTACAAGGTGAAGTAGAAAATTTATTGAAATAGAGCTATTTAATAGAATTGTTTAGTGATAAAGGTAAATAGGCATATATGAGGAACATGCAGGAGCCCCCAAAGCCTCTTTCTCCAAAACGAACCGTCAACGTGATACACGAAGGTGAAGAAGTAAACAGAGTGGTCTGCAAAACAACCACAAAGTTCACAATTACACATGGAAAACGGGTTCGTGAAAATATGGAAGAGGACGATATAAACTTCGATGATGCAGATATCAGCAGATTGATGCTTCCTCACAACGATGCTCTGGGAGTGTGATACATAATCCTACCGAGGCGAATGACCTAATCCCATAAGAATATGATACATGATAATACCGAGGTGAATGGCCAGATCCCATAAAGAATATGTTACTCTGTGAGGCGAACGACCCGATCCCATAAGAGTGTGTTACATGATACTACCGAGGCGAACGACCTGATCCTATAAGAGAGTGTTATATGCTACTGCCGAGGCGAACTGTCACAATCCCAAATCCTAAGCCGGCCGTGATGGCGCCTATCATGGAACTAGGCTAGCCAACCATTTTAGATTATCAATATATTCCATAATTTCCCCAAATTTAGCAGATTTTCAAAATATCAAAAAGAGATAAAACAAATACACATCTCCCCAAAACCTGGAGTCAACTGTCATGAGCATCTAAGATTGGAAATACAATGTACAACAATGTCTTGCTACAACCAAATTCTGAGGTACAAAAGACCAAAAGAAACTATAATCTGAGGGAAGGAAATGAGGTGAGTTGGGGATGCTGAGCAACTACCTCAATCCTTGGACAACTCCGAGCTCATCCGGAAATCAACTAGCGAGATGGTTCGGTACTTGGATCTGCACACAGAGGTGCAGGGAGTAACGTGAGTATGCCAACTCAGTAAGTAAACAATGTAACTAAAAACTTGAGTGTAGTCACGAGCCATTTAAATCATATAAATCCATATAATGAATAACAGTGGAAATGAGCAAATCAAGTCATAAATCTACAATTCTGAATATTTCAAAAAAAACCCGGTTTTCATTTAAAAATCTCGTATGAAAACTTTTGTCCAACATTTATTATCATAGGCTCAGTGCAAAGAAGAGTGAAAACAACATTTTCATAGAATATAAGCCCCTCGGGCACAGTATCACTCACAATAAAGCCTCTCGGGCAAGCCTCTCAGTCGCTCGTGACTCCACTAAAGGAAAGTAAAATTTCCACGGCTAATCAAGTAGCACGTCAAGTATCTAGAATAGCAAGTCTGATACTCTACACAATTCTAGTCTTAGGCTAAATGTAGATTAAAGCATTTAAACATGCAAGAATAACTCAAAAAGTACAATTAAAGCATGGCGTGATCTAAGTCTACCCGGACATAATCACGAATTCTAGAAAACCCACGGACACTCGTCAGCTCATATGTGCACAACTCCCACAACATGTAGTACATAAGAAATATAACACCTACAGGATAAATTCCCCCTCACAACGTTAGAAATGAGACTAACCTCACCCCGGAATCTGATAAGCGGTTCCAACGCCTCTCTAACTCCTCAAAAAAATGCCAAATGATCCGAAACTAGCCAAGCAACGTTCAAACCAATCAAAACATACTCAAGAACCTATAATTTATCATTTAGAAACAATTCTCAATCCCGAACGAAAAGTCAACAAAAGTCAATCTCGAGCCCATGCGCTTGCTTTCCAAAAATTATCAAAAATAGATTTTACCCATAACTTACATATTCTATATCCAGAAAATCATCCAATTTCGTCCATGAATTGACCCTCAACTCAAGAATTTATCATTTCTCAACTTTGGGTCTTAAAACCTCCATTTCTACAATTCAAACGCGGATAAAAATAATAACCGACAAAAATAATCATTGAAAAAATCAAAATAAAGGTTATATATTTACTCCGTTATTGAGATGAGAACAAAACCCCAAAATTCACCTCAAATGGACCTCTAGAACTCAAGATATGCGTAAAATACTAAAGTACTCGGTTTGCCAATTTAAAACACTGTCCAGGTGATTTTTGTCCATCGCCTCCGCGTTCGCGAAGAGAAATGTTTTGGTATACCGGTCAATACAGAATTCCTTCTTCACGTTCGCAGGTCCTCCCTCGCGTTCGCGAAGAACAAAAGCTGGCACCAGAAACCAGCAATCTTTCCCGACACGGAAATGGACATAACTCTCTTATACGACCTCGGAATTCGACGGTTCTTGTTTCTATGGTTCCATAATTACGACAGATATATTGATTCAATCTAATCATAAATCAAAGGTCATTTTCTGAATATGGTACCCTTTGTGCCAAAAGAATCAACGCTGAAACATCAAATAAGAGCACGATACAACCCAAACACATCTGAAACACACCTTAGGCCCCCGGGACCCTGTTCAATTACACAAGCCAGTCCCAAAACATAACACAAACCTACTCGAGACCTCAATCACACCAAAAAAAATCAAAACCATGAATCACACATCAATTCAATCCTAATGAACTAATAAACTTTTTAACTTCTAAAACTCATGCCCAACCATACCAAATCAACCCAGAATGGCCTCACATTTTACATGCAAGTCCAAACTGATATAACATACTTGTACCAACTCCCGGAACCACAATCTGGATCCGATATCAATAAATCCAACTCTCGGTCAAACCTATCAACCTTCTAAACCTTCAATCTTCCAACTTTCTCCAAAAAACATCAATCAACCTACGGACCTCCAAATCCAAATCCGGATATGCGTCTAAGTCCAAAATCATCATCCGAATATTACAGAACCGTCAAAACTCCGATCTAAGGTCATTTACTCAAAAGTCAAATCTTGGTCAACTCTCTCAACTTAAAGCTTCTAAATTGAGAATTATTCTTCCAAACTAACTCTGTTCTTCCCAAAAATCTTATCCGATTACACGTGCAAGTCATAATATATGAAGTGAGGCTACTCAAGGTCTCAAACTGACGAGCGACATGCTAGAGCTCAAAATGACCTATCGGGTCATTATATTCTCCCCCACTTAAACATACGTTCATCCCCGAACGTGCAAAGAACCGTTCCAGAGTTGCCCAAAATCACTGCTTAACACCGCGTTCACCTACTCGTTCCACCACAACCTATATGAGCACATTGTCTCTAGCTAGACTGAAGATCCTGCTACCTTAGCCCACATGACTTAGAACCAAATTCCAACATCCGGAATTATCTACCAGGTCTAATTCAAACATACGCATGCCGTATCAATCTCAATACACTTTACCAAAACATGATCATGCACCCATGTTGAATTCACACAATGAACCGCATAATTTATATGCTCATAATAACATCCTCCAAACACAATAAATGCAAATTCACGAACTCGATGCTTGTAATGTACCTCATAATGCATATAAGACTTGTTACAACCCTTGCAATATTGTAACAATGAAAGATATGTGTAGAAACTCATAACCACATGCCAGATCAATAACTCATGGACTCTCTCCGCTTGGCGAGAACCATTGCCTCATTCTGAACTGATTAGTGACATTTTCCCTCTAATATACATTATATAAATTTGATTGAACTAATTCTAGGTCCAACAACCTCGTCTCACCCAGTACAAGTTGCTCGGACAATAATCCACCTCAAACACCATCTAAAATCTCATACGACGCTGTCAATGCACAAATAAGCCACAACATATGACCAATAAGGAGTTACGAACCCGAATACAAGAATATGCCCCTGCAAAAAGAGAAAAAAACCCAACCCAATGCTATGAATCTATCTCAGAGATGAGAAACAAAAAAAAAGTATAAGGAAATGTACTCTCAACATCTCACAGTTGCAGCGTGCAACCTGATCCACACATGATATCGTTGCAGCGTGCAACCTGATCCAAATATTATACCCATTGTGGTGTGCCACCTAATCCACCCATAACCGCCAGTAAGGGAATATTCATCGAGCCAAAATGCTCATACCCACTAAACACATGTATATCATCCACAAGCACGCCAAGTGCTTAAACATAACCTCGGAGAGACGGATAGCACCATGCGCTACAAAGGCCTAAGCACTACGAAGGTGCAATAAACAAGCAGCATCTCGAGAGCCGTCTCGCTCATATAAAATCACAAGTTACACAGGATCACATTACATGAATAATCAAGTCGTATCACCACCCACATGGCATAATAAAGTAATACAAGGAATAGATGGCGACATGAATAACATCCAACGGACGAAGATTCATCCATAAGTAATGTTATGTAGAATAACCATATCTGATCTGGTGTAGAATATACATTAACATTAGGTCTGCCAACGGACCCCAAGCCGATTCCAATCATCCCAAAATAGACCGATAACCTTTCAAAGATCCACAATGACCTTATCCATAACACATTCAATCAACTGTCAAATCAGGAACAAACTTTCACAGTCCGCAACCAAAGGAACAGAGCGTCTCTCAGACATAAACCCTCCAATCAACGACTGAACCAAAATCTACATACCTGATATCAATATTTTCCATATAAATAGCTAACACGTCACACTTATACAATCATCCAATGGGAGATACTCCCACGACCTTCCGCACCAGGCAACAAAATCTACACATCAATGGCTACCAACCATATTATGACTGTAATGCAAATCAAGAATCCATAAATTAATACACAATGCCTCTTCCACAGAACACCATTCTCAGGCGACACAAAAATAGTGCCAACATACTCTGAACATCTGAAATATCTCCCCATCTCTTCCGAGCTCGTGAAATTCTTGTCAAAACTGGATCGCAACCTTGATCCTCAAATTCCAATTCCATGTTGTTCACTGCACCTATCATGCTGCTACACAAGAGTACAAGAATTTCATCATAACTCCTGAACCACCAGTAGAATAAACACTTCATCGGCTACAACCTTTCACTTAACTTATTTTAGAAGAAGAATCCCAACACAGAACCAACCTCCTATAGACGCAAAAGACAGAGAACTCAAGTCGTGTTCTAAACCGCCATGACTCTTCTGGGACACATTTACACATAATCAAACCATAAAAATCAAATACCTCCAAATCAATCAAATTACGGAGGTTGTCTAGCCCGCACGTACAACCATGAAACACCTGTATTGCCTTACCACACTGAAGGAACCAATCATTTCCTTAACCATGCCGATCCAAACCACTGCTGACTCAGCTTCTTCCAATTTTTTTCTTGACTTGCCTTCAGAATCAATAACTTTATTCAATCACATAATGGATCCCAATCAACACTCATCTCGATAACCCAAATTACGAGATCGCGTCGTTTCAATACCCATAACCCATTTCATATCATCCTCATACAGTCTATAGTAACTCCAACTAATATACATGCGCTAATTAGATCTTTTGCGAATCTAAAGATGTTTCTCCCATTTTTGTAACGCTACACCATAGACCCTATGACATTCATAGAAGTACTCCAAGTCTCTTTCACACTCCGCTGTAAAACAAATTCCACCGTACTTTAATTCTTGATTCTACTAGAACCATCATTGAGAGTTTCCCGCTATGACCTGGTTCCGAATATACAGCCAAAAATCAGTGCTTTGTTAGCACAAGAACACTCCAGAAGAAGCGATCGAATGAATCTCTTCCCTAGCACATCACCTTCATACAAAAATATCAAATCTGGATCATTTCACAACTTGCACACATAAATAAGGTGAAATGTAGCACATATCCATCAAATTCCTTGCTCGAATTACCTAGATGTTCTCTTCTTTTGTCATAACTTATCCTACGACGTACTGCTAGCCAAAAACTGCAAAGGAACATAATAAAGGCTACCTAATCATCGACGATAAGCTCCCCCACTTAGCTTTAAACCATAAATCACTAAATCCAAGGACCCATAATGACTTCTCCTCCTAGCTACCATGACCTTACACAGTTACACAACCAAATTTCTCACAAGCTCTTATTGTATTAATCATAACACGCCATGAATTACCGGTCCCAAACACATTCTTAATACATGCTTCATGCTGGATAGAAAGTAGAACTCTTCATAGGAACTTTACCAGAAATAATGTAATCCCTAAACTTCTCATAGGAGATAGCCCACATGTGTAATCTCATATTGGCATCCCCCAACAAGATTTCCATAGTTACAACCATTATGAAATCAATTAATCTCTCTAGGTCCACACTCATCCACCAGCCGTGAGAATCCATCCATTCATTAATATCAACCGAAGGTCCAACAATAAGTTTAATAGTCGAAGCCATATTGCATCCCAAAATGATAGTCAAATATGTCACGACCCAACCTATGGGCCGCGACGGGCACCCGGTACCTTACTCAACTGAGTACTAAAATAATATATTCTTCTTATCATACTATCATGGATAAATGGGCTAAAAGGGCCGTCATGAGATAACAAGAATAAAATATAAGTGCATACTAGACACAGGATGACCCAACATTATATAGAAACTTACACATGTGACATACGGGCCTATAAGGCTGACATGATCATTTGTAAACTCAAAACATAGGCCGACAAGGCCATACCAGTATCCATATACCTGACTTTTGTCTACAAGCCTCTAAGAGTACATAAACAACATAAAGTTCGGAACAGGGCCCTTCTATACCAGTCAATGCATTTCCCAATCATACTGACCAAATAGGCAAATCCGGAGCAAGTGCAGTGCAACAACACCTTCCGCTGAGCCGATAGCCTACTTGGAGGACTGTCAACCTGTCTATCGGGACCTGCGGGCATGAAATGCAGCATCCCCAAGCAAAAGGGACGTCAGTACGAATAAAGTACTGCGTATCCAAGGCAAAATAACATAACTAAGAACAGTAATGTAAAGAGATGTAGGAGATACAACCTGTAGCATCTGAGTGCCTTTGAGAAATAGTGACATGAAATGCGTGATACATATATATATAAAATCTTTTTAAAAACATACGCCTCTGTGGGCATCATCATCTTCATATCATACCTGGCCTCGTAGAGGACTCGGTAAAAACATACCCGACCCTCATAAGGTTCGGCAGAATCGTACCCGGCCACGTGGAGCTCGGTAAACCCAACTGATCAGTGGTTGCACAATAGGTTCCGCACCCGGCCAACTATAGCGCGGCTCGGTAGAGTAAAGTAGATACTATATATAATGCATGCTAGACTCATGGAATAACGCTCTAATCCTTTCGGAGTGATGTAAGGTAGTTTCACCTTCAATTAACATTATGGACATCATACTACCAATATGAACTTCACTAGGATTCAAGGATCATACATACTCTCTTAGGATAACTTTATAAGAAAATAACAACATAGACAACCTTAGTCTCTAGGAGTAGATTCGTTATGAAATAGCGTATCGTGTACGTTCATTTCACTTTAGATCATGCCAAAAGAAAGAAGGAAGTAACTTAAAATACCTTAAACAAGTTGAGTATTTAGTACCTTCCAAGAAACTCTTCTACCAAGTCAACTCAATCTATCATATCATAAGGAGATTCAAAATCAATTTCGAGCAAGGGCTAAGTCTGTAACTTACGCTAGTAGCTCGTTTATGTAAATTCTAGAAGCATCTCCCCTGTAACAAGTCCCTCCTCCAATACCATATACCAAACACCAAGAAAAAAATAATAACAACATGTATGCATTATTTCCCAACCTTATCTCCACCACAATATATCACAAAATAGCCTACACACCCTAATCACTTCATACATGAAACGACAACAAAAGTAGTGTCAAACAACCTTAACAAAAATAACGACGAACAACCAGCAACCATTCCGTCATTATGTATTTTTTTTCCACAAATTTTATCCTACAAAACTCCATAAAACATCAGCACAAGAGGCCAACACGAAACAGTCCACAAACAGTCCACTACAAGTCAAATAACTTGAACTCACGGCTTCCGATCACCGTCCCGTGAGTTCTAACTATTAGGAAACACATTTATCAACCTTCCTTGTTATTTAAACACTTAAATACAGATATTATACGTTTATTAACTATTAAGTACCTTCCAAAACTCTAACTACAAAGGAAAATGAGAGGCGGTATAATGACACTTACGTCGTAGGGATCATTTTGATGTTATCACTTCTCGATTTCATGCCCGAGTTGATAATATTCTTTGTAATCGTAGAATATAGCTTAAGGATATGTTTATGGGTGTTCTCTGGTCGTGTTATACTGAAAAATGAAGAGGAATACGACTTAAGACACGTATATATCAACTTTGGAAAAGTGAAAGAGGTGCTAGCTTGGCACCCTAGCATTGGCCCATCTTCCGACGCTTATATCTTTTTATCCGGATGTCGTATGAAAAAATGGTTAAGAGATTTGGAAATTACATTCCAAGACCTTAAATTTGGTATATAATATGTCCCAATAAGACCTCATATAACACACAAATTATATTTCTATAAAACCTTTAGTGACCCACCTACTTGTCACTTATGATGTCTGCGCAGTCTCACGAAGCTGCAAATGTCTCTCTACTCCTATGTCACATCGATGAACGGTTTAATGTGTTGGAAACTAGACTCATAGATATTAAATTTGGTTGGTATATCATCCCCTAATTCCAAGTATATTGGGAGAAAAGCTCAGATACATTTGACCTAAGTTTCAACAATTTTATGAATGTAAGTTGTGAAGACCTTTGCCAACTTTTATTCCACAACTTGCTTGACTTCAAAACGTAGAGCACGAATATCATATGAAAAACATAACTCATAGAATAACCTCTTTATCATGTAATGAACCATAGTCTCACTCTAAAGTACATGTTATAACATTCCAAAGTCGTCTACTTTCGACGAAACTTATTTTCTTTAATTGGTTAAGATTTTAAGCTTTCCAACACTCTCGGTACTCGTTATTCATGATCTTAAATATTTGTAACCTACAAGGTAACATAATTAACTTACTTTATGTGCTTTCAAATATAATCTTATTTCTGAGCTTACATCAATTGACTTATGACGTACTATCACGTATGAAAACATGGGGTGTAACGTCATTCCTCCTTTTGGAGCATTCGTCCTTGAATGTTGACTAATGCACTTATCCGTCTCTTAAGCAGTAACTCTTAAAAATACTGTAATATTGTCTTTTCCATATAGGGAGTTTTTTGGTGAATAAATCCAAAGGCTAGGGCATTCCCCCCTTCAGGCCTCTTTCTCACACCACGACTTGTGGTCGAAGTTCTTACAATCTCGTCACTGTTTCTACCTTCTTTCATGCAGCCTGTATGATTCTAACCTTGGATGTGCGCCAATGCAACTGTTATCTCCTTTTTCCGCTAGCTTTTAACCAATTTCTAGGCTTCACTTTGTGAACATATATATTACTGTGTCAAGATGTCCCTCTGGGCATCTATAGGTGTACTAAAGTTCTTTGCTTAGTACTTTGTTCAATTTATGACTTTTGCTATATCTTGTTTCATAGCCTCAATTATCTACGCTTATGGCTTTACCACAACCAGGTAGGGCATACTGTACCGTAACTCTTATTTCAGTTTATTACTATCGAGGCCTGCCACCCAACTCTAGTTTACTCTCTCACCGCTTATCCTATATGTATAAATTTAAGCCATTTAATGTTTCCTTAATATTGTTCATCTTAATAATGACAACCTAATCTCATTTTATATTTGTACCTTTCATCCATCTATTGTTGATTCACCTTAATGTTGATCTATAATCTACCACTAATAATTTAAAACCTCTTATGTAATATATTGTCACTAGGGCTCACGTCTCATCGGGGAACATCTAAAGTGATTTTCTTGATCCACTCAGGGATGATACTATAATCCAATAACTGTATTTCATAGCATCTCAATGTGATTCATCCTATGGGGGTATTCTAATCCCGTGCAATTCATGAAATCATTGTTCTCAAAATCATTACTCAATCAAAGGCCTAAACGTCATCCTCTTATCATTTATCACACTTACACCCTTACTTTACTACCAGGGTAGCATTCCATCATTTCTAAATGCTCCTAGTTTTAAACTTATTTGAGTTCACTCATGCTATACTGATCTTTTTATAACTTTATGGAAACCATCAGCTCTCTTGTTGTGATGGGTTTAATCCCAAGGACTTACCTATTCTCGTCACCTTCTCACTCACCTTTTCTTATCCTTACTTCTATCTAGCTTAAACTTTGTTGCTCTACCATAATTTATCTTGCGACCTACGCATATCTATTTATACTACTCACAACATTCCTTTTAACATGCTAGCACCATAGATTTCCTTTCATGCCTTCTCAGTTGTCTTTAAATGTAAGCAATTACTTTTCCTAGTCGTTGGGCCACTTGCTACATGGATACTTGGCTTATCTTAGTGCCCACGAATACTGGATTTTCCCTGTATCTCATATGATCTGAATTATCAACTCTTGATTTTTCTTCTTCTTCCCATTCATTAGCCACAATAGGTGCCATTTTCTTATGGAGTACATACAATATTGTAGTGAGACTGTTGTTACAAGATCATTTCTTCTTTAGATCACTATGCTTATGTTGAAGCCTCCTTCCTTATTTCCTCAGCTAGTCTTTCGTTGCAGTTCTTAGGGAAGACCCTCTGACTTTTGTAAAGCCGCGAGTTTATTTCATTGTATACCCCACGGTATTTCTGATGTTCTTACTTGCCTATACTTATCCTTAGTTACTTACCTCCGTGCCCTTGTGCTCGTAAGTTGCTTCTGAACTGAAATTTTAGTTGTCTCCCTAGTGGAACCCTCTTTTATTTCTGCAACACTTATACGGTACCTTTAACTACCCAACCTTCTATCTTAACATTACTCAAGGATCACGATGATATCATAACTGCGAGACTGAATTCCCTATGTTAGGTTTCACTATGTTTATCCTGTACGATCTGTTGATTTATCTATGACCTCTTGTTTAGCTATAACTAGGCTCTTTCCGAATCAACTACTCGTTGGTCCACTCTCATATATGTATTTTATGAAACGCCTCTTGGGTTATGTGTTTTGTCTTAACTTACCTCTCGTATGGGATCCTTATGTATCAAGTGTTCATTCCCACTTATCTAACAATATCATCGAGTGTGAAACCCTTATTGATTCTCCCCAGCATCATGCTTGCATAATGTTCTGGAGTCATATTATATCTGTAAGATCTGAATAAATGCAATCTCATTCCTTTCACCTTTTTACCACATTCTTCCTTTACCATTAGATATTTACCTCTTCATCTTTGGCATTCACATCTTAACTGAGATATTCCTCGCCTTGCGGTAACCCTTCTACACCAAGGATAATTGAATTTCTTACGCACAAGGGTGACACTTGGTGTAAGTGGCACATTTAGTTCCTTAAGCTTAACTCTGCTCATAGTGCTTGATTTAGGAAAGCGTCTTCTTGAATGACCTTTAAAGGTTATTCTTCTGTTGTCCATTCTATCATTGTCCAAACACGATCTCTGAAATTCTCACGATGTCGACTATTACCAATTCCATATATCCCTAATTCATGTTTTTTTATCTTGTTCACCAGCCCATATTGATTTCTATTACTCTGGGGTCTAACTTTTCCCTTTGGCAATCACGTTAGAGTCACGAACTTATTTCTCGAAATGAGGATGTGACTTTATGACCTATGCTATTTTGTTGCCTCAAGGACTGTTACCTCTCGTCTTTTCCTTCCATTGACTATATTCGGTAATACTGTCATTTTTTTTCTACCGTTTTCATCCACGTATCACATCTTACTCATAATGATTTATTAACTCTCTTCTTTTTTTCCATGCTAACATTTATGTCTATCACTTTATTCTGAAAACTCCAACAAAACGTTCCTTAACTTTTAGCTTCCCCTGCTTCATCTCACTGGTTCTTTGGGATGCCTAACATTCTCTTTATCTCTCTCTCTCTCTCTCTCTCTCTCTTTTTACTAGGGGCAGGTGTATACTATGATGAATATTTATTCCTTCTAGGATTCAACTGCATATCTTCAAAAATATCTCAACATTCTAGTATTCATATATGACTGTTCTATTATAAAGTGAACCATCTGGATGTCTCGCAAGGAGATCTATTACCACGTTTGCACTATCCTTTGGAAATGTTAGCTAATGATAATAATCATCCACCATTTTTGGGTTACTTCAACCCTAACTCGATCCTGATATCCCGTCCTTCTCTTAACTGTATATGTTGGCTCCCATGGAGCATAACTGAGGCGGGGGTGGCCAATTGTACATACCTCTGTTACAATTGTAGGTAATTCAAAATTCTTGTATTTCTCTGCTTGAATCGTAAATACTGACAATCTTCATTAACTGGGCGCCTCATACCCTTCTTCATCTTATTTCTTTTACTTGCTGAAACTTGTATCTACCTTCTGATTCTATTATTTCTTTTTACCATATGGGTGGATAGATATTTTTTCCTTAGAGCTCCTTAACAAGAAACTTACACATCTTATTACACACATGATCTGCTGAAGACCTCACAATTACTTATCATAAGCATGATGCAAAATCGAGTTCCTCTGTCTCAACTCTTACACAACCACGTTCAATATCTTACCAACTCTCTATTTGGATGAGGTATCATTGTATTACTAATAAATTAGAATTTAGAAGTTTGAATTCTTACAACTGAGCTCTACCACACGATCTAGAGTAAGGAGAAAGAGTGACAATCCTAAATTCCCTGTAGCCTTCTGCTTATAAGTGTGGTGCACAACACACCCATAAACAAGACTCTACTAGACACGACTTGTAGACATCCCTAGGATAGAACTACTCTGATACCACTTCTGTCACGACCCAACCTATGGGCCGTGACGGGCATCCGGTACCTTACTCAACCGAGTACTAACATAACATATATTCCTTATCATACTATCATGGGTAAATGGGCCAAAAGGGCCTTCATGAGATAACAATAATAAAATATAAGTGCATACTAGACACAGGATGACCCAACATTATATAGAAACTTACACATGTGACATACGGGCCTATAAGGCTGACATGATCATTTGTAAACTCAAAACATAGGCTGACAATGCCATACAAGTATCCATATACATGACATTTGTCTACAAGCCTCTAAGAGTACATAAACAACATAAAGGTCGGGACAGGGCCCTACTATACCAGTCAATGCATGTCCCAATCATACTGACCAAATAGGCAACTCCGGAGCAAATGGAGTGCATCAATACCTTCCGCTGAGCTGATAGCCTACGTGGAGGACTGTCAACCTGTCTATCAGGACCTGCGGGAATGAAATGCAGCATCCCCAAGCAAAAGGGACGTCAGTACGAATAAAGTACTGAGTATATAAGGCAGAATAGCATAACTAAGAACAGTAATGTAAAGAGATGTAGGAGATACAACCTGTAGCATCTGAGTGCCTCTGAGAGATAGTGACATGAAATGTGTGATACATATATATATAAAATCTTTTTAAAAACATCCGCCTCTATGGGCATCATCATCATCATCATATCATACCTGGCCTCGTAGAGGACTCGGTAAAAACATACCCGACCATCATAAGGTTCGGTAGAATCATACCCGGCCACGTGGAGCTCGGTAAACCCAACTAATTAGTGGTTGCAAAATAGGTTTCGTACCCGACCGACTATAGCGCGGCTCGGTAGAGTAAAGTAGATACTATATATAATGCATGCTGGACTCATGGAATCATGCTCTAAACCTTTCGGAGTGACGTAAGGTAGTTTCACCTTCGATTAAAATTATGGACGTTATACCATCAATATGAACTTCACTAGGATTCAAGGATCATACATAATTTCTTAGGATAACTTTATAAGAAAAGAACAACATAGACAACCTTAGTCGCTATGAGTAGATTTGTTATGAAATAGCGTATCGTGTACGTTTGTTTCACTTTAGATCATGCCAAAAGAAAGAAGGAAATGACTTAACATAACTTAACCAAGTTGAGTCCTTAATAATTTCCAAGCAACTCTTCAAACAAGTCAACTCAATCTATCATATCATAAGGAGATTCAAAATCAGTGTTGATCAAGGGCTAAGTCTATAACTTAAGCTAGTAGCTCGTTTATGTAAATTCGGGAAGCATCTCCCCTGTAACAAGACCCTCCTCCAATACCATATACCAAACACCAAGAAAAAAATAATAACAACATGTATGCATTATTTCCCAACCTTATCTCCACCACAATATATCACAAAATAGCCTACACACCCTAATCACTTCATACATGAAACTTCAACAAAAGTAGTGTCAAACAACCTTAACAAAAATAACGACGAACAACCAGCCACCATTCCGTCATTATGTGTTTTTTCCCACACATTTTATCCTACACAACTCCATAAAACATCAGCACAAGAGGCCAACACGAAACAGTCCACAAACAGTCCACTACAAGTCAAATAACTTGAACTCACGGCTTCCGATCACCGTCCCGTGAGTTCTAACTATTAGGAAACAAATTTATCAATCTTCCTTGATATTTAAACACTTAAATACAGATATTAGACGTTTCTTAACTGTGAAGTACCTTCCAAAACTCTAGTTACAAATAAAAAAGAGAGGCGTTATAATGACACTTACGTCGTAGGGATCGTTTTGATGTTATTGCTTCTCGATTTCATGCCCGGGATGATAATATTCTTTGAAACCCTAGAATGTAGATTAAGTATATGTTTGTGGGTGTTCTCTGGTCGTGTTATACTGAAAAATTAAGAGAAAGCCGACCTAAGACACATATATATCAACTTTGGAAAAGTGAAAGAGGTGCTAGCTTGGCACTCTAGCATTGGCCCATCTTCCGACGCTTATATATTTTTATTTGGATGTCGTATGCACGAACGATTAAGAGGATTGGAAATTACATTCCAAGGCCTTCAATTTGGTATATAATATGTCCCAATAAGACCTCATATAACAGACGAAATGTATTGGTCAAAAACCTTTAGTGACCCACCTACTTGTCACTTATGATGTCTGCGCAGTCTCACGAAGCTGCAAATATCTCTCTACTCCTATGTCACATTGATGAAAAGTTTAATGTGTTGGAAAATAGACTCATAGATATTCTACTTGGTCGGTAAATCATCCCCTAATTCCAAGTATATTTGGATAAAAGCTCATATACATTTGACCTAAGTTTCAACTATTTTATGAATGTAACTTGTGAAGACCTTTGCCAACTTTTATTCCACACCTTGCATGACTTCAAAACCTAGCACACGACTATCATATGACACATAACTCATATAATAAACTCCGTATCATGTAATGAACCATAGTATCACCCTAAAGTACATGTTATAACATTCCAAACTCGTCTACTTTCGACGAAACTTATTTTCTTCAATTGATTTAGTTTTTAAGCTTTCCAACACTCTCGGTACTCGTTATTCATGATCCTAAATATTTGTAACCTCCAAGGTAACATGATTAACTTACTTTATGTTCTTCCAAATATAATCTTATTTATGAGCTTACATCAATTGACTTACGACGTACTCTCATGCATGAAAACATGGGGTGTAACAAAATATGCACATTTTCCAGCATTCCGATCAAGCCCCTTCTCATTACATTTCTTCTCCCAAACTACAGAAGCTACCTCAAGGATCATCTCTCTCATACCATCAACACTAGAAACTTTGATTCGATTATGAAGTTGCAACACACCGTCATCTCCGATAAATGGTTATTAGGTACTATGTCACAACACCGTGCCCTAGAGGAAAACAAATGAAAACCATCATACCAACGATCCATAGTGATTCAAACAAGGACGACGAAACCACAACACAAACAAGAGTTCCACTAAATTCGGAGATGTCAAATCTTGCTACTCCTTTAACCAGAACTTGAACATCCTTGGCCCAGTTGCATCTCCTGCGCTCGAATATAATGTCGAATCACAAATCGAACAACCCTTCTCCTGAAGCACTCACTGCCATAAGACATAAGCAAACACCCTACCGTTCACACCAATACTGAGCGATAACAACACATGGTCATCACAATACACTATGTGTAGCCCTGAATATGCTGGCAACGCCAACACTGGACTGAAATGATTGAACACCCTTCCACGAGACAATAATAGTTGTCCGCCCTGATAACGCAAGAGAAAACCTCCTGTACCACTACTATAACTCCGCGATGTCCAACTGATATCAAGTGCTCAACATCGTGTTCGAATGAGTAGGAACGAACTGAAGAAATAAACTTCAATTCAAATCAAATCGCACGACAAAGAATCAATAAAGGGAAGTTCTTCCTAACATCCATGTAGCCTCTGGAAGATAAGTGCAGACGTCTTCATACCAATCCGCAAGACTCTACTAGACTTGCTCATGACTCGTGAGACCTAAATGAACCTAGTACTCTAATACCAAGCTACCACGGCCCAAATCCCATAATAGGTCGTGATGGCGCCCAACTATGCTGCTAGGCAAGCCAATGCATGAACCTCCATTAACTATCCATTTTATATTTTTAACATCAGGAATTTCATTAAATAAATAGAAAAAAATCTAGAACTCATAGAAGAATGTGCTTTTCTTAACCAATTATCCGAATATAAATAAATCATAAAGTGAAGTGATAATAATAATATAAAATATAATAATGAACATCCATTAGGAATACCCCAAAACCCGGTGATAAAAGAGCATGAGCATCTACTAGAACAATATAACACTACCACAACATGTGTCTGGAATATAAAATAGACAAGATATAATAACTGAATAAGATGGAGACTCCGTGTGCTGCAAATCGTAGCATAGAATGCAACTTGCCATAAAGTCCCCTCAGCATCTGCGCCGATGCACCAAGATGACCACCTAATATATATGCCTCAGTACCTGCACATTCAAGACAGAAGTGTAACGTGAGTACATAAATCAACAAGTAGCTAGTAAGTATATAGCCTAACCCCGAAGAGGTAGTGATGAAGGGGTCGACATTGACACTTATTAGTTGTCCACTAAGTCAAATACAATAAGGTACACAAGCAACATGGTAAGTACACAGTGAGAAGAGACATTAGAAAAATAATACGGTCTACAACTGAATAGTGACACAAAGTCCTCAATTATCAGATACCTCCTTAAATGAAATACATAATGGTCAACACCAAATCAACAGTCACATCTCAAGTAAGAAAACTCATGAGTACGAAGACTCCTTATCAAGTATTTTGCATGATTATTACGAGGTGAGCGACCCAATCCCATAAGAGTGTTTTATAGAACTGCCGAGGCGAACGACCCGATCCCATGAAAGTGTGATACATAATCCTACCGAGGTGAACGACTTGATCCCATAAGAATATGATAGATGATACTACTTATACACACGGTCGGATCCCATAAGAATATGTTACTTTGCCGAGGCAAAAGGCCCGATCCCATAAGAGTGTGTTAAATGATACCACCGAGGCGAACGTCCCGATCCCATAAGAATGTGTTATCTGACACCGCCGAGGCGAACAACTCGATCCCATAAGAGTATTGTAGAGGCGTTCACCCCGATCCCATTAGAATGTGAAACTTTGACGGGTCACTGAGCCCACTCACGAATATACGTGTGAGTTATAAAATACAAGAAAACTTATAGGACGAATATGCACATGTAATGACCCGGCCGGTCGTTCCGTGGGATTTACCATGTTTTCCCCATTTTTGATTTATCATATATTTCTTAGCCTGTTTATGTTGTGTTGGGTCAGTTGGTTTGGGTCCAGAGTGGTCATGGTGAGAATTAAGGCATTTATTCTCCTAAAGTAGCCTAATAGTTGAGAAAGTCAACTGAGCGTTGACTTATTGGTGAACAACCTCGGAATGGTGGATTTTATGGCTTGGATAGCTTTTTAGATGATTTGGGACTTAGGAGTGTGTTCAGAATGAAGTTTTGATGTCCGGCGTAGAATTAGGCTTGAATTGGCGTAAGTTAGTTTTTGGCGATTTCCGATCGGCAGTGGAAAATAGGCTATCGGGGTCGGAATGGGATTCTGGAATTTGGAACAGGTCCTTAATGTCGTTTTGGGTATGTGTGTAAAATTTCAGGTCAATCGGAGGTGTTTTGGTTGGTTTCGGCGTAGTTGGCGAAATTTGGGAGTTTTAAAGTTCATAGGCTTGAATTTGATGTAATTTTGGTGTTTTCATGTAGTTTTTGGTGTTTCGAAGGCTCGACTAAGTTTGAATAATGCTAAGGGGTGTTTTGGTATGTTTGGTTGGGGACCCGATGGGCTCGAGGTTGATTTCAGATGGTTGGTGGAGTTTTGAACTTAAGAAAATGCAGCAAATGGCTGCTGATGTAAGTTTCTGATGTTGGCCACACCTGCGGATGGGTAGCCACATGTGCGGCGTCGCAGGTGCGAAAGTCCATGCACATGTGCTAAAAAAAAGGCTAGGCAGGAGAAATCCGCAGGTGCAAAGAGTTGGCCGCACCTGCGAAGCCGCAGGTGCGGAGTAGTGGCCGCAGGTGCGAGAATTGGTCTGTTAGTAGGATATCGTAGGTGCGCACCTAATACCGCAGGTGCGGGTCCAGGTGCAATTAAAGGTCCGCAGGTGCGGGATTGCTGGGCAGAACAATATAAAAGAAGCCTCCGTGAAATTTTATTCATTTCACCATTGTTGCATGCGGTTGGAGCTCATTTGAGGGCAATTTGAAGAGAGAATTTATGGGTCTTCAGTGGAGGTAAGTTACCGGGTTATTAAATTTGTTTCCATGCTATTTTGTTCGGATTAGGCTTCTAAATTGAAGGATTAAAGTAGAAAAAGGTTGGGGAAAATGGGTGGAGGATTGGAAAATTCTTTTGGCAATTTGGGTAGGCAATTGTGGCCTGATTGTGGTATTTTTGGTATGTGTAGAATCGTAGGAAGTCGAGGTTTCTAGTGATGTAAAATTTATCAAATTCCGAGACGTGGGCCCCGGGCTCGGGTTTGGCCGAATTTTGAGATTTTTGTATAAATTGATAGTTTTCGATTGGGTTGTGTTCCTTTAGTATATATTAATGATGTTAAACTGGTTTTGGCTAGATTTGGAGAAATCGGGAGCCAATTTGAGGGGCAAGAGCATAGCGTACTAATGTTGTGGCCCGGTAGAGGTAAGTAATGGTTATAAATCTTGTCCTAAGGGTATGAAACCCCGAACTTCATATTTCTCATTGATTTTAGAATGGCACACATGTTGGATGACGAGTATGTGGCGCGCACTGGTTTTTGGATTGGACTTGGTCCTCTCTGCGGCAACTAATGAGTTGCGTATTTTACGCAAAACCTTATGTTAAATTGTGTTCTAAAGATTATTGCAATATTTGGGCTATAAGACATGTTTGGGGCCTCATGCCGATCTGTTTAGACCCCTTGGGGACATTTTACTGCTGTTTTCCTCACTATTTATTGATGATTTCACTTAGTCACATTGTACTTACTGTTTTCGAAACTCAGCCTGAATTACACTACTTTGAGATTTAAAAATGATGTTTTGGGTCGATTACCCCATTTTATTGATTCGCCTGAGGGGCTTTTGAGAGGTTCTAGTGAGTGAGGCCGAGGGCCTGATTCTGAGGATATGATACGCCACGAGGTGGCTTGATATTAGCGCTTGGGCTGAAGGAGCCCCTTCGGAGTCTGTACACACTCCCAGTGACCGCAGGTACCTACTGAGTGCTGAGTGCTGAGTGCCCAGTGATGAGTGATTGGGAGGCATGAGTGACCGTGAGGATTGCCCGAGGAGGTCTGAGTGGCTGTGAGGTGCTGAGTGATGTTCTGCCCCAGGGGTGATTTATGATTCATGTTTTTGCCTGAGGGGCTACTTATGATTTATTTCATTTTCATACTAAATCTTTCGGTTGAAATTGTTGAAAATGTACATTTTTCAAAGGATTTTTCTGAAGTTGGTTTGAAGGCATGATGATTTCATATATCTATGTATATACTGTTGGAAAGAAAGGTTGTGCATATTATGAATTGATGATATTAATTATTATGTGTTTTCTTGCCGCTTATACTTGATTTATTTTCATTACTACTGAGTTGGCATACTCACAATACTCCCTGCACCCCTGTGTGCAGATTCAGGTGCAGATACCAAGCATTAGCTATCTATTTCGTGCAGAGTCGGAGTGCGGGATATAGAGGTAGTTGTTCAGTGTCCGCAACATCTGTGTTTTCCCTTCTTGTTGTATCTAGCTATTTATTCGGAGATTTTGTATTATAATAGTATACCTTTTTGGCTTATCTCTCTTAGATGCTCATGACATGTTTGCTCCGGGTTTTGGGGGTGGTTGAATTGTCTATTGGCCTAATGTATTTAGTAAATTCTGTATATTTTATGAAATGCTTGAAATTGGTTGGGATTTTTAAAGAAACTGAAATCATGTAATTATTGGCTAGCCTAGTTCCACGATAGGCGCCATCACGACCGGTTTAGGATTTGGGGTCGTGACAGCACAACGGGAAAAGTATGTAAAGGAAAGTTCAATTTCCACGGCTAATAAAGTTACTCGTCAAGTATCTAAAATAGCATTTCTTATAGTCTTGGGGAGTCTAGTCTCGGGCTAAATGTAAATTAAAGCATTTAACAGACAAGAATAACTCAAATGGTACAATTAAAGCATGGTGTGAGTCTAGGTCTTCCCGGACATAATTAGGAATTCTAGATATTGCAGAGACACTCGTCATCTCATACGTGCATAGCTACCACAACATCTAGCACATAATAGATATAACACCTACAAGGTAAATTCCCCCTCAAAAGGTTAGATATGAGACTTACCTTGCTTCGAAATTCGATAATTGGCTCTAACGCCTCTCTAACTACTCAAACCAATGCCAAAAAATCCAAAACTAGACAAAAAACGAGCAAACCAATCAAAAAATACTCAAAAACTTATAATTTATCATTTAGAAACAATTCTGAATCTCGCACGAAAAGTCAACAAAAGTCAACCCCGGGCACGTGCACCCGCTTTCCGAAAATTATCAATTAATTATTATCCATAACTTATATAGTCTATATCCATAAATCATCCAATTTCTTCCACGAATTGACCCTCAAATCAAAGATTTATCATTTCTAAATTTTGGGCTCAAAACCCCAATTTATACATTCTAAACACGGATAAAATTAATAAACAAAATTATCATGGAAAAACATCAAAATAAATTTATATATTTACCCCCCCCCCCCC
>ML470479.1:57847-68809 GCA_005239535.1 Nicotiana rustica
GGACCTCTAGAACTCAAGATATGCTCAAAATACTAAAGTGCTCGCTTTGCCAATTTAAAACACTGCCCAGGTGATTTTTATTCATCGCCTTCGCGGGAGGCCTTCGCATTCGTGGCGAGCAGTTTTTCGTGTTGAGCGGTCAACCCAAAATTCTTTCTTCGTGTTTGCGGTACCTCCCTCGCGTTCGTGAAGAGCTAAAGCTCGCACAACAAAACAGTAATCTTTTGTTACACGAATCTCTCTTATACGACCTCAAAATTTGATGATTCTTGTTGCTGTGATTCTGTAATTATGATATGTATCTAATGATTCAATATAATCACAAATCAGAGGTAGTTTTTTGAATATGGTACCCGTTATGCCAAAAGAATCAACGCCGAAACATCAAATAAGAGCGCGACACAACCCAAACACATCTGAAACACACCTGAGGTCCCGGGGACCCCGTCCAATAACATAAGACAATCCCAAAACATAACATGAACCTACTCGAGGCCTCAAATTACACCAAACAAAATGAGAAATGAATCACACATCAATTCAATCCTAATGAACTAATGATCTTTTAATCTTCTAAAACTCATGCCGAACCATACAAAATCAACCCGGAATGACCTCAAATTTTGCATGCAAGTCCCAAATGACACAATGGACCTATACCAACTCCGGAAACAACAATCTGGATCCGATATCAATAACGTCAACTTTCGGTCAAACCTATCAGCCTTCTAAACCTTCAATCTTCCATTTTTCGCCAAAAAGAATCAAATCAACCTACAGACCTCCAAATCCGGACATATATCTAAGTCTAAAATCATCATCCTAACCTAACAGAATAGTCGAAACTCCGATCCAAGGTCATTTACTCAAATGTCAAATCTTGGTCAACTCTTTCAACTTAAATATTCTGAAGTTATTCTTCCAAACCAACTCTGGTCTTCCTGAAATCTTATCCGATTACACGTGCAAGTAATAATACATGAAGCGAAGCTACTCAAGGTCTCATGCCGCTAAACGACATGCTAGAGCTCAAAACAATCGTTCGGGTCATTACATCATCAAATCATGGCAGAGTCATAGGTTAACATGTTAGATGCAACGTAAAAAATGTAAAATGTACGACAAACCATAAAGGATTAACTTTCATAAAAAAGATAACACCATATCTTTTACATCAAGTCATTAAAGAGAAACACAAACATAGCAGCTCGTACCCACATTATATATCACACTTGCACAACAAAGACCTCGTGCCACAATATCAATTGCACTCATATGGTAAAGACCTCGTGCCACAATATCAATCACACTCACACGGCAAAGACCTCATGCCACAATATCAATCACTCTCACGTCGGTTAAGACCTTGTGCCATAATATCAATCACACTCACGCGGCAAAAATCTTGTGCCACAATATCAATGACACTCACGAGGCAAAGACCTTGTGCCATAATATCAATCACATTCACACCGGCAAAGACCTCATGCCATATTATCAATCACACTCATATGGAAAATACCTCGTACCACAATATCCATCATTATCCCTACGCTCTGATAATATAACAATATTCATCTGTATCACTCAGCCCTGATAATATCACAATCACACGGCAGAGACCTCGTGCCATCACCCCAATAAATCTTCCCAATATTTCCACATGTGCCACTATCACAACAATGCAAGATAAAAAACTATCATCAAGAGGCATATCTTCACAACTCATCAATAAAGTCACAATGACATGATAACACAAAAAATACGGATAGGGTTCAACATATAAAACATGACTATGGCTAAATCAATTATAACAACCAAGTTCAAGTAGTCATACAAAGGATAACATATGTATCGCAGAGTGTACATGTCCCAATCAAATCACAACATAAGAACAAGTATGAATGTGTGTTCATAACATTTGTGTATCAACCTCCAAGGCAAGTATAACATAAGTCTGAAAATTTTCTTATCATGTTCATAGTCTCAACATTTCTCTAGCATTCTTTATTGTGCTCATGAAGTCAATTAATGAAATGATACATATAATCTAGTAGAACAAATAACTAAGCAAGGCATAGAGCAGTCTAGAAGCTACCCGAGCATGAATACCCATGGAACATGTATATACGCTCATCATCTCATACATATATCACCCCGCATGTAGAAAATAATATCAGTTATTAGAAAAAATTTCCTTAACCAAAGCTAGGAAAGACACTGACCTCAAACAAGCCAAATCAATACTAAAAGAAACTTCCCGCGCGAATCGACCTCCTAAAGGCTCGAATCCCAATGAAGTAGATTAATACTCCCTCAAAAATCGTCTCTTCCAAAACTCCAAAACATTGTGATAAAAGGTAACTAAATTCCAAAACAAGTAAAAAAAAGCAGCAGATGTTCTAGCTCAAATTAGATCCTAGATGAT
Organism: Nicotiana rustica; assembly: GCA_005239535.1. Classification (NCBI taxonomy): domain Eukaryota; kingdom Viridiplantae; phylum Streptophyta; class Magnoliopsida; order Solanales; family Solanaceae; genus Nicotiana; species Nicotiana rustica. The sequence continues at coordinate 60,276 of ML470479.1, forward strand.
CCCAAAACTCACAATTGATAATCCTAACATAATCCTTATGAGATTACACCCAAGATATTATTTTGAATCACCCAATTTGGCCTTATAATTAGGGAGATATGAATTTTTCAAATTTTAAAGAAAGTCTGAAAATTTCAGGGACATAACCGATATTTTCGAAACTGTTGCACCAGAAAATTAACAATTGCAAAATCTTCGTTTTAGCACCCGAAACTCATTTGGAACCTCCCACATACAAAACATATATGTATTTTCATTACAAAATATTCTATGAACCTTCTCGCACGCTCAAAGCACCGAAAATAGGCCGTATTGACCCAATATTGACTATGACCAAACTCTAAGTTCTTAACTTAACTAGTCTCTCAACCAATAATCCAAAACACACTCGAGCCCCTCCGGACCCAATCCAATAATATCAACAAGTACCACTTCATTATCCAAACTTATCCAAAGACTCAAAACACCTATGGGGACATCACAATAAGAAATTGAGGCTCAAACCGAATACAATTTCTCTTAAGTTGTTAAATCTTCTTTCCTTCAAAAGAATGGCCGAATCACATTTACACGCTTTGGATTACTTTCAAACTTTATACACAAGTTCAATTAAACTATATGGACCTAACCAAAGTCTCGAAACACCAATTGGAGTCCATTAATATCAAAGTCAACTCTTGGTCAAACTTATGAACTCTTAAGTTCTTCAAATTGCAAATTTTTGACAAATAGTGTCTAATTCTTCTAGGAACCTCCAAAACTAAATCAAAATATAAGTACAAGTACAAATCCATCATACGAACCTATCAGAACAATCAAAACCTAATTCCTATTCCGTTTACTTAAAATTTAAACCTTGGTCAAGTCTTCCAACTTAAAACTTCCAAATCGAGAGTCATTCTTCCAAATAAACGTCGAACCACTCAAAAACCAAAACCGATCATACATGCAAGTCATAATAAATGATATGAAGCTACTCAACATCTCAAACCACCGAATTAAACTCTAAACACCAAAATAATCGATCGGGTTGTTACACCATGATTGAGAATGAAATTAAAATAGTGAAAGTATCCCAAGATGGAGTACTATACCAAGATAGAGAATTAAATTAGAATAAAATTATTTCCAGATAGAGTAACTATTTTTATGGAGGATGAAATGTGGTGATAAGATAATGTTATGGTGGTAACCTAATAAGTTTAAAGTAGTGTTGTCCAACGGGACCGGACTCGGTCCCGACCCGACCCATGAAATATAAATGTGATGGGTTTAATATTAATAGGGGCATGAGATAGGACATACTACCCCTTTTGTCCCGGTGGGCCGGCCCGTAAAGGGCCCGGTCCAAGCCTGTCCTGGCTCAACAACTCGCTAATTTTTTTATTTTTATAAAGGAGCCGTTAGCCAACGACTTTGTTTTCAAAATTAGCTATTTGTAATGGCTATAAACGGCCATTTTGGCCCCATCCCCCCTTCCAATACTTTTAGTTTAACCCCTAAGTTTATTAAATTATATTTTCGTCGTATTTTAACTATAGATACCCCCATCCTTCTTCAATTTTTGACAAAAATCAATCGTTCTCTCTCAAATATATTACATTCTATATATATTCTTCTCTCAATTTTCTCATAATCAACTATGTTTCAAGTATTTGAGAAATTATATGGTGAAAGTTTCAAGCTTCAAATTAATTCGTCAAGTATGTGGAGAAATTTTGTGGAAAGTTTCTTCAAGTTATAATATTTAATCAAGAGCACTCGTTCCGTCGCTTAATTTTTATATTTAATTTTTACGTATTATTTTAGTGCTTAATTTTTGTGTTTACTTTACGTGTTTTATTTTCATGTTAACTTTTTATATTTATTTTTTTATTTAACTTACGGCCCCTAAAGAAGTATTTGACATAAACAACCCTTTAGAAAAAGTAGTAAATGTGCTAGTGTATAGACCCGGCCGGTCATTTTGAGCATTTGCACTATTCTCGGTAGTTTACGAGCATGAGTAGCTCTGTATGATGTATTATGAATTATATGAATTTTTGGTTTTGGGTTTTCGGTTATTCGGAATCGGTTTGGAAGAATGAATTTCATTGTTGAAGCTTTAAGTTGAAAGAGTTGACCAAGTTTAACTTTTTGTGAAGTTGACCCCAAAACAGAGTCATTATGGTTCCGTTAGGTCCAGATAGTGATTTTGGACTTGAGCGTATGCTCGGATTTGCATTTGGATGTTTCTAGAATGTTTCGACACAAATTGGCGAAAATTGGAAATTTGAAGGTTTGGAAAGTTCATAAGTTTGACTGGAAGTTGTTTTTGAGGATATCGGATTTGGATTGTAGTTCCGGGAATTGGAATAACTTCGTTATGTCATTTGGGACTTGTGTGAAAAATTTGGGTTCATTCTGGGTTGATTTGATGTGTTTCGGCGCGGGTTATTGAAGTTGAAAAGTTCATATTTTCGGACGAGGTTCATATCATTTCATTGTATTTTTGGATATTTTACTAAGTTGCTGGTTCTGGTATGATCCCACTTGTGGCTGGTTTGCGCAGGTGAGGTGGCCACAGAAGCGACAAGTGCGTCGTAGAGGGGAGGTGAGTGGTGGGTGAGGAAGACCGCAGAAGCGGAGATTTGGGCGCATATGCGGATGCGCAGGTGCAAGGTGATGGAGCACATGAGCAAGGTATTTCGTAGGTGCGGATGGTGGCTCGCACCTGCGATGTCGCAGAAGTGGATATGTTGTCCGCAGGTGCAAGGGTAGAGTCCTCAGCTGACTCCGCAAAAGTGGAGGTTATGTCGTAGAAGCAACGCTGCAGAAGAGGCTAATGTGCCGCATGTGCGAAATGCTGACAGAAGCAATAAATCGAGGGTCTTGGTTTTTTCTTTATATTTTGAGATTTGAGACTCGGATTGAGGCGATATTTGGAGAAAATTTCAACCTATGAATTGGGGTAAGTGTTCTCTACTCGGTTTTATTTATGTTTCATGGATCTATCTTAAATTTTAGCAATTGGTTGATGAATTTAAAGAGGGAATTAGGGGTTTTGGCCTAAGGTTTCATAATATGAATTTTAAGTTTTGAACATTGAATAGGAGTTGGATTTGACTGAAACTAGTATGGTTGGACTCGTAATTTAATGGGTTATTGGATTTTTTGAGTTTTGTTGGGTTTCGACGCGTGGGCTCAGGTTTGATTTTTGGCCAATTTTGGGTTTTGATTAAGGATTCGACCTTTATCATTTGGAATTGTTTCCTTAGGCTTTAATTGATATATTTGAGTTGCTTTTGGCTAGTTTTGAGTCGTTCGGGGGTCGCTACGCGCGTGATGGAATCTTTGGAGCATCGCTTGCCTTGCTCGACATTGGGATTGGCTTCTTCGAGGTATGTAACTCTTCTAAATTTAGTGTTGAGGGTATGAAACCCCGAAATACATGTTATGTGATTTGTATTAAGATGACCCACATGCTAGGTGACGGGAGTGTGGGCGTGCACCATGTGAATTAGGACTTTGTTGCTCCCATGGCACTGTATAATGGTCCTACTTTGTTGATATCCGTGTTTCCACCATGTGATAAAGTAGTTGAGCTGTCAATCATGCTAGATATCATGTTTAGGCCTTATGCCGATACTGTTTGGACACATAGTGGTCGTTTCTTACTGTCATATCACTTATTTTATTGATACTTCGTACTCAGTCATATCCATGCATTCATAACTTATCTTAGTCTCACTCATTATTTATTGATACATCATGTCATTATTGTCGGGCTAGTTTCATGAAATTGTGAGCCTGTGAGTGAGACTGGAAAGATCGATGGCTGAGTGAGGCCGAGGGCCTGAGTAAGAGTGATATTATGGGATCGGGCTGCATGACACAACATGTTATATTGATTACATTTTGTGGGATCGAGTTGCACGCCGCAGCGATATAGCACTTGGGCTGTAGGAGCCCCTACGGAGTCTGCACACCCCCAGTGAGCGCAGTTGATTAGATATATGTATATGGATTGGGTTACAATTCGCAACGATCCTTATGGATATTCATATTTGGATCGGGTTGCACGCCGCAATGAGACTTATGGTCATATGTGGAGAGGGCTACACGCCGTAGTAGGTATTGTACAGTGCTGAGTTGTAACGACCCGGCCGGTCGTTCCGAGAGTTTAGCTCCGTTTCCCCTATTCTGCTTCATTTTATGTGGTTCAGCTTCATTTATGTGTGTTAGGTCGGTTGGTTTGGGTTTAGAGTGGTCATGGTGAGAACTGAGGCATTTTGTCTTTCAAGGTAGCCTAATAGTTGAGAAAGTCAACTGAGAGTTGACTTATTAGTGAACGACCTCGAAATGCGGATTTTATTGCTCGGATGGTTTTGTAGGTGATTTTGGACTTAGGAGTGTGTTCGTAATGGAGGTTTGATGTTCGGTGTAGAATTAGGCTTGAATTGGCGAAAGTTAGTTTTTGGCGATTTCCGGTCGGCAGTGGAAAATAGGTTATCGGGGTCGGAATGGGATTACGGAAGTTGGGACAGGTCCATAATGTCATTTTGGATAAGTGTGCAAAATTTCAGGCCAATCGGAGGTGTTTTGGTTGGTTTCAGCGTCGTTGGCGAAATTTAGAAGTTTCAAAGTTCATAAGTTTGAATTTGATGTAATTTTGGTGTTTTCATGTTGTTTTTGGTGTTTCGAAGGCTCGACTAAGTTTGAATAATTCTATTAGGTGTGTTTGTATGTTTGGTTGGGGCCCCGAGGGGCTCGGGATTGATTTCGGATGGTTGGCGGAGTTTTGAAGTTGGAAAATTTGCAGCAAATGGCTGTTGGTGTAAGTTTCTGGTGTTAGCCGCACCTGCAGATGGGTAGCCGCAGGTGCGATGCCGCAGGTGTGAAATTCCACGCACAGATGCGAAGGGAGTCTAGGCAGGAGGAGTCCACAGGTGCGAAGGGATGTCCGCACCTGCGAAGCAGCAGGTGCGGAGAAGGGGTCGCAGGTGCGAGAATTTGGTCCGTTAGTGGGATTGCGCATGTGCGCACCTAGGACAGCAGGTGTGATTAAAGGTTCGCAGGTGTGGAATTGCTGGGCAGAACAGTATAAAAGGAGCCTCAGTGAAATTTTATTCATTTCACCATTGTTGCATGTGGTTGGAGCTCAATTGAGGGCAATTTGAAGAGAGAATTCGTGGGTCTTCAGTGGAGGTAAGTTCCCGGGTTATTAAAGTCGTTTCCATGCTATTTTGTGCGGATTAGGCTTGTAAATTGAAGGATTTAAGTTAGAAAAAGATGGGAAAATGGGAGGAAAGATTTGGGAATTTCCTTTGGCAATTTTAGTACGCAATTGTGGTCCGACTTTGATGTTCTTGGTATGTACGGACTCGTGGGAGGATAAGGGTTCTTGTGATGTAAATTTTATCGAATTCCGAGACGTGGGCCCGGGGCTCGGGTTTGGCCGAATTTCGAGTTTCTTGTATAATTTGATAGTTTTTGATTGGGTTGTGTTCCTTTGGTATATTTTAATGATGTTAAACTGGTTTTGGCTAGATTCGGAGCAATCGGGAGCCAATTCAAAGGGCAAGAGCATAGCGGACTAGTATTGTGGCTCGGTAGAGGTACGTAATGGTTATAAATCTTGTCCTGAGGGTATGAAACCCCGGAATTCATATTTCTCACTGATGTTAGAATGGTGCACATGTCGGATGATGAGTATGTGGCACGTACTAATTTTTGGATTGGACTTGGTCCTCTCCGCGACAACTATTGAGTTGCGTATTTTACTCTAAACTATATTTTAAATTGTGTTCTAAAGATTTATGAAATATTTCAGCTATAAGCCATGTTTGGGGCCTCGTGCCGACTTGTTTAGACCCCTTGGGGGCTTTTTACTGTTGTTTTCCTCACTGATTATTCATGATTTCACTCAGTCACATTGTGCTTACTGTTTTTGAAACTCAGCCTGATTTACACTACTTTGATATTTAAAATGATGTTTTGGGTCGAGTACCCCATTTTACTGATTCACACGAGGGCCTTTTGAGAGGTTCTGACTGAGTGAGGCTGAGGGCCTGATTTGTGAGGATATGATACGCTACGAGGTGGCTTGATATTAGCGCTTGGGCTGAAGGAGCCCCTCCGGAGTCTGCACACACCCCCAATGAGCGCACCGAGTGCCGAGTGACGAGTGATTGGGAGGCATGAGTGACTGTGAGGTATGCCCAAGGGGCTGATTATGAGTGATGGTGAGGTATGATCGAGGGGCTGATTATGAGTGACTGTGAGGCATGCCCGAGGGGCTGATTATGATACATATTTTTTCTTGAGGGGCTACTTATGATTTTACCACTTTTACTCTGAACTTATGAAATATGCTTTGCCCGAGGGGCCTCTTTATGATTCATTTCATTTTCATACTAACCTTTCGGTTTGAAGTTGTTGAAAATATACATTTTCCAAAGGAGTTTTCTGAAGTTGGTTTTAAAGCATGATGATTTCATATATCTATGTTTATACTGTTGGAAAGTAAGGTTGTGCATATTGTGAATTGATGACATTGATTTTATGTGTTTCTTGCTGCTCAGACCTGATTTATTTTCATTACTACTGAGTTGGTGTACTCACATTATTCCCTGCACCTTGTGTTCAGATCCAGGTGTTTGGGCAGGGTAAGCTGTCTATCTGTTCCATAGATTCTCGGAGGTTTGTGAGGTAGATGCATGCGTCCGCAGTCCTACTCCCTCTCCTGCTTACTATTATAGAATTTATTTTCGTTTGAGTTGTATATTTTATGTAGATGCTCATGACCGGTGAATCCGGGTTCTCGGGGGGTTGTATTTAATATTCAGTATAGCTTTAACTGTTTTATAAATGTTTAAAGGAAACCTTTATGGGTAATCGGTATAGTAAAGATGTAAATGAAAGCTTATTATGATTCGAGTGTAGTTTTGGCTAGCCTAGTTCCACGATAGGCGCCATCACGACTGGCTTAGATTTTGGGTCGTGACAGTTTGGTATCAGAGCGCTAAGTTACATAGGACTCACCGGTCATGAGCAGGTTTAGTGGAGTCTTGAGGATCGGTACGGAGACGTCTGTACTTATCTTCGAGAGGCTGCGGAACCCTTAGGAAAATCTCACATTCTTAAATTCTTGTCGTGCGAATCCATTGTATCCAGCCAAGAGCGTAACTCTTGAATTCCTTCCATGTATTCGAACGCGCACGAGAGCGTTTGGTATCAGTTGTGCATTAACGACTTGTGGCTTCCATGGATGAGATGTGATTTTGGCATGTTAGTAATGGGCCAGTCTGGAGGACTTGAGGCCGGATTCATTATGTGGCTTGATTGCTGAGATTTTCGTTGTGTGGGCACATGTATTTGGGGACTTATATGTCCGTTTGTGTTCTTATTGATGAGAATTGGTGACTAGATGCCTATGCGGTGGGTGTGATTTGATGGTTAGATGTGTTCAGACTTTGTGACAAAAGGGTTGGCTGGAAATGCGGTAAGATTTATCGAGTGTTTGATTTCTGTCTCAATTTGGTATATGGCCTTGAGTTGTGAGTATGTTGGAATACCTCTCATGTTGTGTAGTTGTGGAGTGAAGCGGATTTTCCTGTTGGGTTATGAGTTCCTAGTGATGTCTTTTGAGATGATCATTTGCCCTAGTAACGTTCATGTATTTGATTAACGGTGTATTCCAGCCGTATTAGCACTCCTTGCTATTGTATTCATTGATGGCATCCTGGCATATTCGCGTAGCCAGGAGTACCATACTCAATATCTGAGGATGGCAATATAAGGATTCAGGGAGGAAAGGCTCTATGCCAATTCTCCGAGTGTGACTTTTGACTCGGTTCAGTAGCATTCTTGGGACACATGGTGTCCAGTAAGGCTATCCATGTGGTCAGACATGTGTGGGTAGAGCTTCTAGAAGCTCGAGATTTCTGTGACCACCGCTCTAGTGTTTGTTCTGCCATCAGCTTCAGGTTTTTACCGCGTATTGTGATGCCTTGAGGGTAGGCGTTGTTTGTGTCTAGATGCAGGAATGTGTAGTGATTGCGTGATAGTTATGGTCTTCATAAGTGTATGGAGAGATATTATGTTTGAGGCTAGCAGGCAGGGGTATCTCCTGCGGGTTGTCCTAGGGTGTCTGGTCCCTATGTAGTTCTGTAATAAGTTCTCTTCTACCAGTAAAATGATATATGTTGTGATTGGAGTTTAGATCGCTTGTGGAAGTTGGCCTGACTATTGCAATGATGAATGCGAGATTTGCAGATGACTTGAGTTGTTAGACGGATAGTGTTATTATGGGCACTGTGAATTATTGTTTGTCTTGATCGTTGGCTTCGAGCCGAGTGTGGGAGTCTGTTCATGCTAAGTTGATTGTGCGACTATGTGTGGTATCGATTTCAGTTCGAGGTATACTGGTAAATCAGCTGTGACCTGCAGGCGTGGGGTCTGGGAATGTCACGAGTAATGGAAATTTCTTCGATATAGGTTGTAATGTACTCTATTGGGTAATTGAGTTCTATTGAATGATTTAGTGGAAATTG
>ML470479.1:71534-134554 GCA_005239535.1 Nicotiana rustica
TTAGGTTCTATATACTATCTATGTTATGCTTGGGAAAGCCGTATATAGATTAGAGAAGAATTGAAGAGAGCGCGATCTTAACCCTTCAGGGGAGCGGATTTGTGGTTAGGATAGGAATATACCTAGTCACCGTGCTTAATTAAACATCGTAATCTTAGTGCGTTCTAATAGATTAATTTCATAGGAATATAGGCGTTAATCTATTGAGAATAAGCGAGTAGTGCTTCGGGAGAAGTCTATGAGAGCGTTCATCGATTAATTAGCAACCATGAGTGAATTATATGAAAGAGAGAGTTAATTAGAACGCAATACGAGTGGTGAATAGATCACAACCCTGGAATATTTGTCTCTACTGAATACATAACAATAATTCTTGTCACTTGATAATTAGTTATTTCATAGAATCTTAGTATAAAATAGTTGCATCCTTGATTTTATTTTGGCTTGATTAGATAACGATTAGAGTGATTTAGCAAGTAGTTTACACAAGTCCTTGTGGGTACGATATCTGGACTTAAAATCCTATATTACTTGTCGACCACGTACACTTGCGTGTGTATTGGGAAATCAACCAACATGGCCTGCGTAGCTTGATTGGGTTATAAGAATTCAGTCCTGATGGTTTGGTGTTGCGCAAATGGGATTTCGGATAGCTCTTGATGGTTTCTACCGCGGTTAAGGGTGCATATTCTCTTTTGGCGTGAGGTGCGGGTGACATGTAGTGAATTTGCTTCTAAATGGGATCAAATGGAAGTTCTTGGCTAGTTGGGTACGTAGTTTCTTTTGGCTCAGAAGGGACCATGGGGTTCCCATATTTTTTTTCCTAGGTTGGCATGGCGCATGTGGTATGTTGGGTAGAGCTGATATTTGCATATGTGAGGTCACATTTCGGTTCTGGAAGGAAGGTCATAAATTCTTAAGAAGCATGGGTAGTTTCAGATGACTAGGTAGATGATATCGCTAATTGGTGCGACTTGATGAAGGTATACATTTCAGAAAGAGCAATGTGTTTGAGTTAAGGGTACTTCATTGGTATCGCGGCGCCTTATTGTGGGATCGACTATTGATATTCAGGGTTGCTTGGTAAACGGAAGAATTATAGGGGTATCCCTCGTGGAATGAGTGAGTATTTGGGATGTGTTATGTATTCGAGCGGTGGAGTTCTAATCAGATATGGCAATCCGTACGTTTTATGGACTTCGAGACTGAGAGTTCTCATAAACAGGATATTTTGTGGTAGTGAACTGTGAAGATGCGAGCTGAGCTAGTCGTATGTTAGTATGTACCATGATTCCGTCATTGTAAACTTTTCGGTAAGTTATCTATCTGTGGCGGGTGATCAGAGTTAATTTAGGGTTACTGGTCGGCTAATATGGGTGTGTGTTCTGCACCGGGTCGGAATTGTTGGCTCCGAATTTATACTATTGAGGAATGTACCATTCGATTGTGATTGAGTTTATTCATGTTCTAGAGTGATCTATGAGTTACCCTTTGGTGTTGCGAGGAGTGGTGATTATTGGTTATATGCACATATGGTGCGGTTCTAATTGGGCTTTATAGCTAGATTTGAGTAAGATAAGTAATTGGGTGTTGCGGGATTGAGACGTGTTGGTTATATGCCTTCTGTTTCGGGTGGCATGGTATCGTCCGGTTTACCCCGTGGTTATGGCAATGCATTTTGACTACCTGATGGCAAATTTCGAATGGTTATTGATTTTGGGCAAGGTGTCTTGAAATATTTCAAGTGGACCAGCGGTTGGATGAGATCGCACAGTGTAGCGGAGTTAGGTAGGGGCATGACCTTTGGTATTGGATTCATGTGTTTTGATTTTTACGGTGTGTGCCAGGTTGTTAGCATGATATGGTGATGGTAATTGTTAATGGCAGGATAGTCCTCTCGTGCAGATCTTTTATATAAGTTGATTTCATAGGGATGTTGCTGTTAGGTGCACAAGTTGCACAGGTTTTGGCTTCGAAATTGTATCGATGTGTCATGTTATCAGGGTGGTCGTGATGGATGAGAAGAGGTCATTGGGCCTAGAATGAAAATTTTCAGAATTTTCTACAGCATAGTTGGAAGGATAAATATCGGGAGTCAGCTTAAAAATCTGCTATGATTCCTGTTTGGGAAGGGGGAGCTCATGTCTGACTGATCGAACGAAGGGTTGTTAGTTCTGCGTGCTTCTTTCATCATCGGCAGTATATGGAAGTGTTAGAGCGAGGCATTTCTTGATAAAAGGTTATGTACCGGTACTGGGTTGTTCTGAGTAGTTATTGTGACTAAGAGTTATCGCTATGAGTGTTTGAGTCACGCGATGTATTATGTGATTTCATCTGGGGTGCATATATGGCTTGATTCAACATGTTCAGACTTGTTCGGTTTATAGTTATGGAAATTTTGATCTTTTATATTATTCTAGAAGTGGGAATTTGGTTCTAAGGTTTATGGGCCAGGATTTGGATTTCAAAATTTCAACGGTATTGTGCTATTGGACCTATATGGGATAGGGTGACGTGGGATCACCCCCAGGTATGTGCATGGTAAGCTACGTAACAGTTTGATAGTGTTGGAGAACAACTCTTAGCACATTCGAGGACGAACATATGTTTAAGTNAGGATGTAACGAACCGGTCGGTCGTTCCGAGAGTTTAGCTCCATTTCCCCCGTTTCTACTTCATTTTATGTGGTTCAGCTTCATTTATGTGTGTTGGGTCGGTTGGTTCGGGTTCAGAGTGGTCATGGTGAGAATTGAGGCATTTAGTCTCTCAAGGCAGCCTAATAGTTGAGAAAGTCAACTAAGAGTTGACTTATTGGTGAACGACCTCGGAAAGCGGATTTTATGGCTCAGATGGTTTCGTTAGGTGATTTTGGGACTTAGGAATGTGTTCGGAATGGAGTTTTGATGTTCGGTGTAGAATTATGCTTGAATTGGCGAAAGTTAATTTTTGGCAATTTTTGGTTGGCAGTGGAAAATAGGCTATCGGGATCGGAATGTGATTTCGGAAGTTTGGACAGGTCCGTAATGTCATTTTGGATATGTGTGCAAAATTTCAGGTCAATCGGAGGTGTTTTGGTTGGTTTCGGCGTTGTTGGAAAAATTTAGAAGTTTCAAAGTTCATAAGTTTGAATTTGACATAATTTTTGTGTTTTCATGTTGTTTTTGGTGTTTTGAAGGATAGACTAAGTTTGAATAATGCTATTGGGTGTGTTGGTATGTTTGGTTGGGGACCCGAGGGGCTCGAGAATGATTTCGGATGGTTGGCGGAGTTTTGAACTTGAAAATTTGCAGCAAATGGCTGCTGGTGAAAGTTTCTGGTATTGGCCACACCGGTTGATGGGTATCCGCAGGTGCGAAAGTCCACGCGCAGGTGTGAAGGGAGTCTAGGCAGGAGGAGTCTGCAGGTGCGAAGGGAAGGCCGCACCTTCGAAGCCGCAGGTGCGGAGAAGGGGTCGCACGTGCGAGAATTTGGTCCGTTAGTGGGATTGCGCAGGTGCGGAATTGCTGGGCAGAACAGTATAAAAGAAGCCTCCGTGAAATTTATTCATTTCACTTTTGTTGCATGCGGTTGGAGCTCAATTGAGGGCAATTTGAAGAGAGAATTCGTGGGTCTTTAGTGGAGGTATGTTCCCGGGTTATTAATGTTGTTTCCATGCTATTTTGTTCGGATTAGGCTTGTAAATTGAAGGATTTAAGTTAGAAAAAGTTGGGAAAATGGGAGGAAAGATTTGGGAATTTCTTTTGGCAATTTTAGTAGGCAATTGTGGTCTGACTTTGTTGTTCTTGGTATGTACGGACTCGTGGGAGGATAAGGGTTCTTGTGATTTAAATTTTATCGAATTTCGAGACGTGGGCCCGGGGTTAGGGTTTGACCGAATTTTGAGTTTCTTGTATAATTTGATAGTTTTCGATTGGGTTGTGTTCCTTTGGTATATATTAATGATGTTAAACTGGTTTTTGCTAGATTCGGAGTAATCAGGAGCCAACTCGAAGGGCAAGAGCGTAGCGGACTAGTATTGTGGCTCGGTAGAGGTAAGTAATGGTTATAAATCTTGTCCTGAGGGTATGAAACCTCGAACTTCATATTTCTCACTGATTTTAGAATGGCGCACATGTCGGATGATGAGTATGTGGCACGCACTGATTTTTGGATTGGACTTGGTCCTCTCCACGGCAACTATTTAGTTGTGTATTTTACTCTAAACTATATGTTAAATTGTGTTCTAAAGATTTCTGAAATATTTGGGTTATAAGCCATTTTTGGGGCCTCGTGCCGACTTGTTTAGACCCCTTGGTGGCTTTTTACTGCTGTTTTCCTCACTGATTATTGATGATTTCACTCAGTCACATTGTGCTTACTATTTTCAAAACTCAGCCTGATTTACTCTACTTTGAGATTTAAGATAATGTTTTGGGTCATGTACCCCGTTTTTCTAATTCGCCCAAGGGGCTTTTGAGAGGTTCTGACTGAGTGAGGCCGACGGCCTGATTTGTGAGGATATGATATGCTACGAGGTGGCTTGATATTAGCGCTTGGGCTGAAGGAGCCCCTCCGGAGTCTGCACACACACCCAGTGAGCGCACCGAGTGTCGAGTGCCGAGTACCGAGTGATTGGGAGGCATGAGTGACTGTGAGGTATGGCCAAGGGGCTAATTATGAGTGATGGTGAGGTATGCCCGAGGGGCTGATTATGAGTGACTGTATGGCATGCCCGAGGGGCTGATTATGATACATGTTTTTTCCCGAGGGGCTACTTATGATTTTACCACTTTCACTCTGAACTTATGAAATATGCTTTGCCCGAGGGGCCTCTTTATGATTCATTTCATTTTCATACTAACCTTTCGGTTTGAAGTTGTTGAAAATATACATTTTCCAAATGATTTTTCTGAAGTTGGTTTTAAGGCATGATGATTTCATATATCTATGTTTATACTGTTTGAAAGTAAGGCTGTGCATATTGTGAATTTATGACATTGATTTTATGTGTTTCTTGCTGCTCAGACCTAATTTATTTTGATTACTACTGAGTTGGTGTACTCATATTACTCCCTGCACCTTGTGTGCACATCCAGGTGTTAGGGCAGGGTGAGTTGTCTATCTGTTCCAGAGATTCTCGGAGGTTTGCGAGGTAGATGCATGCGTCCACAGTCCTGCTCCCTCTCCTGCTTACTATTATAGAATTTGTTTTCGTTTGAGTTGTATATTTTATGTAGATGCTCGTGACCACTGACTCCGGGTTCTCGAGGGGTTGTATTTAATATTCAGTATAGCTTTAAATATTTTATAAATGTTTAAAGGAAACATTTATGGGTAATCAGTATATTAAAGGTGTAAATTGAAGCTTATTATGATTCGAGTGTAGTTTTGGATGGCCTAGTTCCACGATAGGCGCCATCACGACTGGCTTAGATTTGGGGTCGTGACATGAGTGATTGAGTGTGCTGAACATTGAGCATAGTGAGAGAGAATGCGAGACAATGAGATTGAGTACTCTGAGATTGTGAGTACATAAGATCATCATTGAGATGCATTGCATTTAACATGCGTACTTGAGATACATGCTTAGATATGCATTTCCTTCTGCTACCCGGATTTGGTGACATTTATGGTTTTACCTGTATCTTGACATATAGGCATAGAGACATACTTTCCTCATGCTATCTGAAAATGAAACATCTTACTTATTATCGAAAGGATTTTTGGGAGAAATCACAATTTTCAAATTTACTCGTATTTTGGCATTTTCGGTAAAAGATTTGGGTTTTCACTGAGATACTTGAAAAGCATGCCTATTTTATGAAACTGTGAACGAGCTGAGCAGTTTATTTATAAGATACTTATTTTATTTACTTGTATTATGTTGTTATGAACTGTTGTGGAGTGTTGGTATTGGACCCGACCTTTGTGTTAGCTCGTCACTACTTTCAACCTAAGGTTAGGTCTGTTACTTACTAAGTACATGGGGTTGGTTGTACTCATACTACACTTCTGCACCTTGCGTGCATATGTTGGCTACTGATGTTGTTGCGTGCATATGTCCCGGTTGTAGCTGCCTCTTATTCGTGGTAGGCTTAGATCTATAAACTATATTTATGTACTTTTCAAACATATGATATATTTATTTCATTTCAGCTTTGTAAACTCTATTCTTAGAACCTCATGATTTGTACTATCAGTCATTGGGAAATGTATAGTATTTAGATACTTTCTTTTACTCAATTATCTGATTAAATTTCATTGGAATTGGATAGTTGTTAATTGGTTTACATAGCGGGTTGGGTTAGGTGCCATCATGACTAGTTGCATTTCGGGTCGTGATAAGTTGGTATCACAGCTTTTTAGATTCACAGATTATACAAGTCATGAGCAAGTGTCTAGTAAGTCTTGCGGATCGGTATGATGACGTCCATACCTATCTTCGAGAGGTTACATGAAATTTCCATTTTTCTTTCCTTATCGTTCAGCATTGATTCAGCTTGAATCCTAACTCTTTGAATTATTTCCATGCATTCGTATGGGCACATGAGCGCTCGATATCAGTTGTGCATCGACAACTTGTGATTCCATGGATGAGGTGCGAGATTTGATTTCAGTATGGTGATGATGGTCTAGTCAGGAGGACTTGAGTCCGGGTGGAGACTATTATTTGAGCACGGAGGTTTCAATTGTGTGAGCATGTGCTTTTGGACTTATACGTCTGGTAGTGTCCATATGAGTGGACTCTATGGCCCTATGAGTGAGTGGATAGATATGTGGTGAGTATGATGTGACTGCAATATGTGTTCAGATTGTTCGAGTGTGACGAGAAGAGTTTACTTGAGATGTAGCAAGGACTATTGGGTGTTTGATCTCTTTCTTGATATGACGTATGGTTCTGAGTTATAAGTGCATTGAAGGATCCTTTCTAGTTCTTAATGCTGGAACAAAATAGTTTTTCATGTCTTATTATTGATATCAGACCGGGGAAATTAAGTGATTGCTTAGTAGTTGTGGCTGTGAAAAGGTATAAGAGATGTCAGTTTGAGGCTAAGCATGTGGTTTATCTCTTACGATGTGTCCTGAGGTTGTGTGATCCCTATGATGTTTTGTAGAGAGTTCTCTTTTACCATTGAATGATATATGTTGCAATTTGATTTGGATTGCTTGTGGAAGTTGGCTTGACTATTACAAGGGTGAATGCAAGATTTGTAGATAATTTGAAGTATTAGATGGTTTGCATTACAGGAGCTCAAGAAGGATTTAGTTGAATCTCACTGCGGTGTTATGGCAGTAATAGAGTATGGGAATTATGAGTTATTGTGTGTTTTGATCTATGGCTTTGAGCCAAGTGGGGGAGTCTGATATCAACGAGTTGGTGCACTATTATGTGTCGTATTGGTTTCCGTTTGAGGTATACCAGTGAATCAGCTATGACTGGAGGGGTTGAGATTGAGGATGACTCGAGTAAGGGAATTTCTGGATACGGGTTGGATTACACTCTATGGGTATATGGCAGTTGTAGAATGATGGAGTGGTTAGTCGTGAATGATTTAATGTGCATGGAGTAGGAATTTTCTTGGTCGCATTAAGGTGGGTTACTCCTTTGGATGTCGTCGTGCCAATGGGGCAGCGGTCGTTTAGGCAGGTTTGGGGCGGTGCAGTTGAGATTTGAGAAGAGTTTATGACTCTCGAGAATGATTCTAATGGATTCAAGAATTATATGTAGTAATTGAGAATTTCGGATTGGCATATGGCTAGGACCCGATATTTTCATTGGATGGTGTCGAGACTTGTGACATTTTTATACCATTGTGGATAGTGCTTTCAGCATCATGAAGGTGAAGGAAACAATTTTAGGTTCACACAAGGTATCTTTAGAGTGGGTGTCTCTGTTGTGGTACTTTGGGGTGCTTAAGAGGGAAGTCAACATCTTATGGGCCTTAGGGCGTTGTGGTTTTATACCAGGGTCTCTTGTATGGTGAAAATTTGGTTAAGGATCGTGGTGTTCTAGTAGGGAGAAGTATCAATTTGAAGGCAATTTGAAGGGACTTTGGGTATAATCAGTTCTTTGGGTACTTATGATGTGGCTAGTTTCTACAGGTGTTTCGTAGCAATGCTCTTGGGTTGTGGTGGCCTGCGTGGCTGGTTGAGTTAGAGAGATTCGGTTCCGATATCTTGGTTATGATAAAATGGGCTCCGAAGAGTTTTCAATGGTTTCTACCACAATCAAAGGTGAATATCCTATCGGCGTGAGGAATATGTTGTATATTGGGATTTTTCCGAGATGGGGTCAAATGGAAGGTTTCTAACTGATCGGGTATGTATTCTGCTTGTAACTCAAAGTTTATTATGAGATTCTGGTACTCTTCACAGGATGGCATGGTAGATGCAGTGTGATGTATGGAATTGAGATTTGCAAGTGCAAGGTCCCTGGTCAGTTTGAAAGGGAAGGACATAAATTCTTAGGCAGTATGGATGGTATCCGATGTCTAGATGAATGCTTTTACTACTTGGTATTGCATGAGAAGGGTGCGCATTTCAGAACGTATATTGTGTTTTGACTTGCGGATGCTTCATTGGCATTCTGGTACTCGCATGTGGCCTGGAAGAATTTTAGATGCATTCCTTGTGGGATGATCGTGTATGAGAGATGTGTTATACATTCCGGCGGTGTAGTTGTGATCATATATGGTGATTCGTGTGTTCTATAGATTTGGAGACTGGGAGTTCTCAAGAGCATATTGTTTCATGATTGTGGACTGTGAAGTTATGGACGAAGCTAGCGAGATGATAGTATATGTTATGATTCAGTCGTCGTGTGCTTTTGGAGGGTTAATTATCTAATTGTGAGTACCCGGAGTTGATTTAAGGGTCCATTAGTAGGCCCAATTAGGATGTGTATTCTACACCGAGCCGAATTAGTTGGCTCCATACTACTATTGTTGAGGGATGTACCATTTGATTTTTGTTAAACTTATTTGTGTTCTGAAATGATATATGAGTTACTCTTCTATGCTACAAGGAGTTGTGATTTATTGGTTATAAGCACACCTGGTGCGATTCTATTCGGGATTTATAGCAAAATTTGAGCGAGATAAGTAATTGGGTATTGCATGGTTGATGGCATATCGGTTATGTTCTTTCAGGTTTTGTGTGGCATTGTGTCATCTGCTTCTCTATGTTTATGGTAATGCACTTTGAGTACTTGATGTCGGATTGCGCGTGGTTATTGATTTTGAGCATGGTGGCTGAGGTATTCCATATGGATCGGTGTTTGGATGGGGTCACACATTGCAGTTGAGTTATGTTGAGATATGATCCCTTGTGTTAGATTCATATGTTTTGCTTCTACGATGTGTGATAGGTTCTTAGCATTGCGTTTTGGTGGTACTTTTTGATCTTGCGGGACAGTTGTCTTGTCTGAGTCATTTTTCCATGATTGAGTACATTTGGAATGTTTCTTATTGGTGCACGGATTGCACGGTTTGTGGCTTTAGATTTTATGGGTGTGTCATATCATTAGAGTGCTCGTTTTGGATGAGATGAGGTCATTGGACCTAGAATGGATACTTTTAGAATTTATTACAACATGGGTTGGAAGGATAATATCGAAGGTCGGCTTAGAAATTTGCTATAGTTCTTGTCGAAGGAGAGGGAGCTCCATGACTGGTGGACCTGATGAATGGTTAAGCGTTTCTGTGTGTTTCATTAATCATCGGTAGTGTATAAAGGTTTTAGAATGAAGTTTTGTTTGATATGAGGTTTATTACAGGCACTGGGTTGTTTTGAGCAGCTACTGTGATTAAGAATCATTGCTACGAGTATATGTGTTATGTGATATATCATGCGATTGTATCTTGGGTTGTGGTTTCATCTTGGTACAACTTGTTCAGACTTATACAATGTGTAGGTTGCGAGATTCAGATCTTATAAGAAATTCCAGATGTTGGAAATTGAACTCTAAGGCTTGTGGGCTAGATTGAATTGAGAAATTTCAGTTATTATGTGTTATTGGACCTATATGGGATAGGGTGACATGGGATCACCCCCGCTATGTGCATGGTAAGGTTATATGGCGGTTGGATGGTTTTGGGAACAACTCTCGGCACGTTCGAAGACGAACGTATGTTTAAGTGGGGGAGAATGAAACAACCCGATCGGTTGTTTTGAGCATTTGAACTTCGCTTGCTATTTTACGGTCATGAGTAGCTCTGTATGATGTATTATGACTTATGTGAATCGTCGGTTTTGGGTTTTAGGTTATTCGGAATCGGTTTGGAAAAATGAATTTCATTGTTGAAGCTTTAAGTTGAAAAAGTTGAACAAGTTTGACTTTTTGTGAAGTTGACCCTGGAACGAAGTTATTATGCTTCCGTTAGGTCCGGATGGTGATTTTGGACTCAGGCGTATGGTCGGATCTGCATTTGGATGTTTCTAGAAGGTTTCAGCACAAATTGATGAAAATTAGAAATTTGAACGTTTGAAATGTTCATAAGTTTAACTGGAAGTTAACTTTGAGGATATCGGGTTTGGATTGTGGTTCTGGGAATTGGAATAGCTTTGTTATGTCATATGGTACTTGTGTGAAAAATTTGGGTTCAATCCGGGTTGATTTGATGTGTTTCAGCACGAGTTATTGAAGTTTAAAAGTTCAAAGTTCATAGATTTGGATTTGAGGCGTGATTTGTTGTTTTGATGTCGTTATGTGTGTTCTGAGGCCTCGAGTAGGTCCGTATTGTATTATGGGACTTGTCATGTACGGACGGGGTTCCGAGGGGCTCAGGTGAGTTTCGGACAAGGTTCAGATCATTTCATTGCATTTTTGGATATTTTACAAAGCTGCTAGTTCTTGTATGATCGCACTTGCGGCTGGTTTGCGCAGGTGAGGTAGCCACAAAAGCGACAAGGGCATTGCTGAGGCGAGGTGAGTGCTGGGTGTGGAAGACCGCAGAAGCGGAGATTTGGGCGCATGTACGGATGCGCAGGTGCAAGGTGATGGAGCGCAGGAGCGAGGTATTTCGCAAGTGCGGATGGTGGCTCGCACCTGCGATGTTGCAAAAGAGGATATGTTGTCCGGAGGTGCGAGGATCAAATCCTCAACTAACTCCACAGAAGCGGAAATTATGTTGCAGATGTGACGCCGCAGAAGCGGCTAATGTGCCGCAAGTGCGAAATGCTGGCAAAAGCTATAAATCGGGGGTCTTGGTTGTTTCTTCATATTTTGAGATGTGGGACTCAGATTGAGGTGATTTTCGAGCAAATTTCACCATATGAATTGGGGTAAGTATTCTCAACTTGATTTTAGTTATATTTTATGAATCTATCTTCATTTTTAGCAATTGGTTGATGAATTTAAAGAGGGAATTGGGGCTTTTGGCATAAGGTTTCATAATATGAATTTTGAGTTTTAAACATCGAATTGGAGTCAAATTTGAATGAAAGTAGTATGGTTGAACTTGATTGAATGGATTGTTGGATTTTGTGATTTTTGTTGGGTTCCGAGGCGACGGCCCGGTTGTGAGGGCCGGTTCTGGGTTTTGATTAAGGATTGGACCTTTATCGTTTGGAATTGTTTCCTTGGGCTTTATTTGATGTATTTGAGTTGCTTTTGGCTAGTTTTGAGCCGTTCGGGGGTTGCTACGCACGTGATGGCATCTTTGGAGCATCGCTTGGCATTGGTATTGTCTTGGTGGAGGTAAGTAACTCTTCTAAACTTAGTGGTGAGGGTATGAAACTCTGAAATAAATGTTATGTGATTGGTATTGAGGCGACGCACATGCTAGGTGACGGGTGTGTGGGCGTGCACCATATGAATTGGGACTTTGTTGCTCCCATGGCACTGTATAGTGGTCCAAATTTTTTGATATCCGTGTTTTCACCATGTGATAAGGTAGTTGAGTTGTCAATCATGCTAGATATTATGTTTAGGCATTACGCCGATACTGTTTGGACCCATAGTGGTCATTTATTACTATCCTCTCACTGATTTTATTGATATTTCGTACTTAGTCATCTCCATGCATTCATACCATATCTCAGTCTCACTTATTATTTATTGATACATCATATCGTTGTTGTCGGGCTAGTGTCATGACATTGTGAGCACGTGAGTGAGACTAGAGAGATTGATGACTGAGTGAGGCCGATGGCTTGAGGGAGAGTGATATTTTGGGATCGGGTTGCATGCCACAACATGTTATATTGATTATATTTTATCGGATCGAGTTACACACCGCATCCGTATAGCGCTTGGGTTGTGGGAGCCCCACTGGAGTTTGCAAGCCTTAGTCAGCGCAGTTGATTATATATATGTCTATGGATCAAGTTTCACGCTGCAACAAACCTTATGGCTATTCATAAGTGGATTGGGCTACACGCCGCAATAGGTCTGTAAGGCCCCACAAAACATCACTATGTAATTTAAGGTTTTGTAGTGTCAAGGTCGGCTAATGCATTGTATTTTCGGAGTTTTGGGTTGAACAATGCGCTAGGGAGTTCAAATTTTTTGTCACAGCTAGACCATGCTTTAGCCAGGATAAAGCCAGGCTAGACCAGGCTTTAGGCTGGTGAGGCCAGGCTAAAGCCAGGCTGGATCAGGCATTAGGCTAACGAGGCCAGGCTGGACCAGTCTTTAGGCTGGCGATGCCAGGTCTGTAGCCCGGTTCAGAAATTTTGGACTATCCATTCTTCGATCTTTATAACCTGACCCAACTTCGTTAAAATCACGCAATGGGTCATTTTTGAGCAAAAATTCTGATGTTTTATAGTGAGAGAGGGATCCCTAGAGTGAGGAAGTGATCTTCATTAAAGAATTCTTCAATTATTACACAAATCTTTTAAGATTAACAAGGAAAACACACTAGATCTTCATCCTTGAGATAAGATTCTACACCCTAACCCCTAATTTCGAATTTTAGCTAAAGATGAGTAAATTATCAAGAATGTTTGTGGGTATTTGGAGTTGTTATCTTGCTTTCATGTGCGATCAACGGGTGTAGGAACATTGTTGAGCTAAAAATGTTTAAGGATGTGTTGAAGGTTTATGAAATCCTCTATAAAAGGACCTTAAAGACTTAATGCATACCTAGTTTTTGATGGGACGCTCAAACGAGCTAAGACTATGAATATTTTCCTAACTTGTTTTTAATTTTGTTATATCTCGAAATAGATTGGGATTGCTAGGATTTCCTGAACGTTGTAGTAATTTAAGGAAAATCTCAAGCAAGGTATGTTGGCTAAACTTTCTCTCTCGGAATTGAATTCCATAATGCTTCTGTAAGCTTAAGTATGACCGGCCAAAATCTTAATTTCTACATTTCAGGTTATCCCCTATCAACTCATAAACTTTATTATTCCGAACGAGCCTTATATTGAACGATAGATGTTTAAAGTATGGATTTCTTAATTAAAATGGTATGACTTTGAGTTGTGTTTTAAATGAAAATTGGTATACCGATTAGGTGAGGAAAAACTCGATATGCTTGATACTCCTAACCGCTCGTATGCGTACTAAGTGTCTTCATTAAGTGTGTCTAGTGGTTGATAAACTATAAAGACATTTGAAAATAAATTAAATGAGTGTGGACGACGTTTATAATTATGCCTAGTGATGCATATGAAATGAGGAAATATATGAAACAGATTGTGAAATGAGCCTCGACTCAACTGTCTTAAAATGACTTCTAAAAGTAAAATTTTCCTCAACGCTCTATTGAGATATGTATGGTTAAACCTCCTCTTTTTAGAAATTGAACCCCCCATGGTGTCCATACAATTGGTGTAAGTTTCAACCTTGATTGATGTAGAAAATTATATTCCGAACGGGCCTGTATTGTAAGAATTTATGTGCAATATGTGTTGGAATGCTCCCACTATTCTATCTTGTCACTTGATGATATGTTAAAGATATGGAATATGTGTTAAATTGCCAAAGTATGTAAAAGCCTCTATATGATTCATAATTTCTCCTGTGTGTACTTAATATCTTGAATTGAAAGGCTTGTTTGACGAAATTGATAATAATGTGAAATATGGGAAAAGAACTCGAATTAAGAAATGTGGCCAAGTGTCAAGTGTGACATAACTATTGTGGCCACTAGTGCCGATGAAATTTAAATATGTGGGGGAAATATGGAATGAGATGATTGATGGAAAATGGAAATGTCTTGAATAAGACGTCCTAGCTGATTGGGCCATGATCGGACACCATGCCGCACACATGGTGGTAATTGTGCTGAAAATGATGATTGATGATAGGAATTGTGGAAAAGGTGGATGTCTCAAACGAGACGACCTAGCCGGTCGGTTCGATATCAGACTCCATGTAAGAACACGGTGGTATTGTGGATTGTGGCACATGGCACTAACATTACCAACCTAATAAGATGAAAAGTGAACCGAGAAATTATGTGATCATCTACTTGATGTTATAGTGTTTGTTTGAAGCTTTTATTGTACAACATGATTGTTTCCCTTTTTATATGTTTCCTTGTTCCTTCTATCAAGGTTAGTGTTTAGTTTTTCATACTAGTACGATTCGACAGTATTAACGTCCCTTTTGCCGGGGGCGCTACATCTTTAAATGGATGTAGGTGGTTCCATAGCAGGCATTGTTGGTCGCAGCTAGTGGCGCATCTTCTTTTTTGCCGAGTTGGTGAGCCCCACTTCGTTTCGGGGTCCTGTGTCATTTGTTTTTCATGTACTCTGTATTTTGAGTTATAGCCGGAGCCTTGTTGGCGGCATTTCCACATTACTCTTCAGTTTTATTTGGAGGATCCATAGACAGGTTGTAGGTGGTGTTTGATATAGGAAATTAAATTAGGAATATTGGTATTTGACATGTATGTTTTTCATCATATCTATAAAAATTGTAATATTTTGGATATTATGGTTGAAACTGTTAATGGAAACAAAATGGAAGTTGTTAATGAAATATTTATAAAGTATGATTAATGGAGTACATCTCCTTTATATTCAAAAATGAATTTTGGGTTGAACGAAATCTAACAGGTTTGCTTAGTCGGGTTTACTCGATTGACCACCGGTCGCGCTCCTCGGTTTTGCGGCGTGAAAAACTTGGTATCAGAGCCTAAGGTTTTAAAGTTTCCTAGGATGTCTTGTAGTCGTCTCTAGTAGAGTCCTTCTTATCGTTGTTTTATCGACCACATCTATAATTAGGAGGCTACTTGCACATTTAGGAATTTTACCCTTCTTTGATACTCCAGATCGTGCAGTAGAGCTCAAGATAGGGATCTAATTTCCTCTCTATGTCTTATTCTTAAGATGAGTAATCTTGATACCATAATCCACGAGTTTGAAGCAGTAAGGATGGAATGACCCCGCCATTGAATATGAGGGAGGTTGCCCAAGAGTTTGTTAGGAGAATGTATCGAGCCATGGAGGGATTGGTAGAATTTGTTGCTAAGGGGAGTACCCTTGTTCTTATTAATGTCACTGCACCACCAGATCATGTGGTATGTTAGTATGGTACCAATGTATGTTACAGATGTGGAGTCATGGGGCATCAGTTAAGGCACTGCCCCGCCAATCTAAAGTTACCAAGTAAGTCACTCCTTGTTATATCGTTATGAACACCACATGATTTTTCCTTGTTGTATATGTGCACCTATATTGAAGATTTCTCATAAACATGGTCTTAAAAATATGTTGAATAAAAAAACATTTTATGCACCTACTTGTTGAACGAGACGCATTATACGTGAATCCACTCTATCACAAATTCTCTTATTTACATCCTCTTGTGGAATTAAGTTCTATAATTATGTCCTTGAATTAAGTTATAACTCTAGGATTAATACTTCCCAATTTCCTTCCTAAATTCTCAACAAGGGATTATACCCGATGAATTTCTTATAGAATCTTTTATTTAAATGGACAACATCTACTCGCTTGTGCCTATACATGCACCATCGTAAAGTTTACTTATGTGGTGTCAAGTTCCATGTTAAGCATCCCAGTGTTGTGATCCTTCTCGAGTCACTCTTTTTCTCACGGGTGTATATGGCTTCTATGGTTTGAACCGTCACGCTATTCTCTTGCAAGTATCATCATGAAACCTTCTCAATGTCTAGTAACATAAGAGCATATCTTAACACCTATCATATAAGTGCATGCCTATCGAAATGGTCACCGTGTGCATAAAGTCACTCTGATAATTGAGATCCTCACATCTCCGTCCTAGGAATGTCTTGTGTCGCCATCTTAGTATAACTTTCATGTCCACTTGGGACATCCCGCAGTATGTAATTCACCTTGTTCCTAGCATTATGTTTGCCCGTGACGTGGTCTTGTATTGAATTTTGGGAGTAAATATAGTAGGAGCATGCCCAACTCATAACAAATGTTTGTTTTCTCGTTATACCTCCACAACATGTGTTAATTATGTTCCATAGTTAGTGAATTCATTGTGCTAGTTTCCCAACACTTGTTCGATAACTATCAGGGAACGTGTTCTTCTATGTGTCACTATAACACTTACTTTCTAAAGACCCTTAATAGAATCTCTGTCAAGACCAAATTCACCTTTGGGGGTTATCATAGCACAACGTCTACGTCTGATGTTTTCCTGTATTTTACTAGCATCTGGGTACTTCTCAAGTCAAAATCTATGGAGAAATAATTCTGAACATCCGCAAACCTTCCATGATTATTTTGAACTGTCTCATTGGGTTCCGTTGTCTTTACACACTCGACTTCTAGAATCATTGACTATGTCCTTGTCATGTGCGGGGAGTTTTGCTATCCTTGGCATTCCACCTCCCTGGTGGATAGGAGTTTTATTTGTCTTTCTCCCCGGAGCATCATGTTAACCATTAGAACCACTCTAGCCAATACATGATTTTGTCCCAATACTAAGATGTCCTAGCTATGTGGTTTCACTCGTAAAAGGTTGAGATTAGATGCTTTTAGATTTTTGCACATATCATGAGCATATTGATTTGGAAGACAAGTTGACATATTTTTGGTTATCCTATATAGGATCAATTATCAGGAAGGGTTAGGCTGTTTGAATTATGATAATTTCATATGTGTTTGACTTCTTTTTCATCTTCATAGGCTTGTGGCATAGCTTCCCTGTGCCAGTTAATGTTAAGAGTGTAATTCAACTTCATGTATTTCTTTTGAAATCTCTATCACATCCATGTTGCAAGAATATTACCATTTAGAGCTAAACTGACCTTCCTTACACTCAAGGAGGCAACCGGTGTAACATACTTGACCACTTCTCCTTAAAGCTTACTATTGTCGGGCAATGCATAAATGGAAAGGAACAATTGTTACTATCCCTTGCATAACTTGTCGCCTCCCAAGAATAACTGATGCTAGCGTCTTCATCCTCCCGATTATGACTCCCATGTATCTCATGTCTAGAAAGGCCCACTTCTTTTAGATCTCAGGATCACGTACATGGTTCCCACTTTATCAATGCGCGCTAGTTACCTCTATGATTCATTTGTCTAATGATTGATGTTGTCACAATGATTAACAATGTCAGCATTGTTAGTAGTAATCCTCGCGTCTCTTAGCATATAACCTCATGAAGTACTCTGCTCGGCACATTAATGGATTCCTGAATAATTCCAGCCTAATCTTGAACTCCGTTGTTCCTCATTGCATTAAATCTATTGGGTATTGAAGGTTCAAACATGTCAAAGAGGAAGCATCATCTCGTGATCACATATATTTGATAGGTAATTTTATGGTCAATTTATGATAGCACACCTCAGAGTGATTGTTGAAGGTCATCAAAGGTTTAGGGTGGGTGTTCTCTTAGAGATTTAGAGTTGAGGAGGGTGAACGGGTTATTCTCAATATTTTCTCCCTGAAGATGTTATGTGAATTGATAATGAAGGTGAAATAAGTGTGATTCACATTAGGCCGCACTATGAGTATGATATCTTCCCATCGTTCTTCTCTATGTACCTGTGTTTTCATGCGCCTATGTCTAAGAAGGTAGTTGGAGATACTTTGTGTATAATTACAATGGGAACTATTGAAGGTGAAGTTAATGGATAGTTAGCTTATGCGAGGTATCTATTTGTCATCCTTGTTAGGTAAGTTTGGGAGTTGAGATTGTTCCTCTGAATGTGTTATGGAGATGTCTGTAAGTCTAAGAGGCCACCTTGAAGGCCAAAAGTGTCGTGGAAGGAAAATATTTTCTCTTGATTTTATAACAATTGATTTTGAATTGAAAGGTACCTTTTAGGTGTTATGTTTTAAAATGTGCAGTCCATGTCCGAGTATCATTATGATAATGTAGTGCTTGCAATGTTGAGATTAGCGTTATTGATATATACATTGTGGTGATTTGTCGAGTTGTGGATGTGTTGTTAAGATGGTTTTGGTGGTTCTCTGGTAGCTGGATAGGCCTAGTTACAAAGGAGGCTCTACCGAAATTTCTGAAAAATTTGGGAGTTAGTCAAAACTTAGGGACTTGAGGTAGGTGAGAAAAGAGATATATTATGTTAAGTGTTTGGGGCAGACGCTACTTCTCATTCGAGGAAGAATGATCCCAAGCGGGGGAGAATGTAAGACGTCGAAAAATATCACTATGTAATTTAAGGTTTTGTGGTGTCAAGGTAGGCTAATGCATTGTATTTTCAGAGTTTTGGGTTGAACAATGCACTGGGGAGTTGAAATTTTTTGTCACGGCTAAACTAGGATTTAGCCAGGATAAAGCCAAGCTGGACGAAGCTTTAGGCTGGTGAGGCCAGGCTAAAGCCAGGCTGGACCAGGCTTTAGGCTGGCGACGCCAGGTCTGTAGCCCAGTCCGAAAATTTTTGACTATCCGTTCTTCTATCTTTGTAACCCGACCCAACTTCGTTAAATACACGCAATGGGTCATTTTTGAGCAAACAATCTGATATTTTAGAGTGAGAGAGGGAGCCCTAGAGTGAGGAAGTGATCTTCATTAAAGCATTCTTCAATTCTTACACAAATCTTTGAAGATTAACAAGGAAAACACACTAGATCTTCATCCTTGAGGTAAGATTCTACACCCTAACCCCTAATTTCGAATTTTAGCTAAAGATGGGTCAATTATCAAGAAAGTTTGTGGGTATTGGAGTTGTTATCTTGCTTGCATGTGCTATCAACGGGTGTAGGAACATTGTTGAGCTAAAAATGTTTAAGGATGGGTTGAAGGTTGATGAAATCCTCTATAAAGGACCTAAAAGACTTAATGTACACCTAGTGTTTGATGAGACGCTCAAACGAGCTAAGACTATGAATATTTTTCTAATTTGTGTTCAATTTTGTTATATCTCGAAATAGATTGGGATTGCTAGGATTTCCAACATTCTCTTTCAGAATTGAATTCCATAATGCTTTTGTAAGCTTAAGTATGACCGACTCAAAATCATTAATTTCTATGTTCCGGGTTATCCCCAATAAACTCATAAACTTGATTATTCTGAACGATCCTTATATTGAACAATAGATGTTTAAAGTATGGATTTCTTAATTAAAATTGTATGGCTTTGAGTTTTGGTTTAAATGAAAACCGATATACCGATTAGGTGAGGAAAAACTCGATATGCTTAATACTCTTAACCGCTCGTATGCATACTAAATGTCTTGATTAAGTGTGTCTAGTGGTTGATAAACTATAAAGATGTTTGAAAATGAATTAAATGAGAGTGTGGATAACGTTTATAATTGTTCCTAGAGATGCCTATGAAATGAGGAAATACATGAAACAGATTGCAAAATAAGCCTCGACTCAATTGTCTTAAAATGACTTCTAAAAGTGAAATTTGCCACAACGCTCTATTGAGATATGTATGGTTAAACCTCCTCCTTTTAGAAATTGAACCCCCATGGTGTCCATACAATTGGTGTAAGTTTCAACCTTGATTGATATAGAAATGATATTCCGAATGGGCCTGTGTTGTAAGAATTTATGTGCAATATTTGTTGGAATGCTCCCACTATGCTATCTTGTCACTTGATGATGTGTTAAAGATATGGAATATGTGTTAAATTGCCAAAGTATGTGAAAGCCTCAATATGATTCATAAGTTCTCCGTGTGTACTTAATATCTTGAATTGGAAGGCTTGTTTGATGAAATTGATAATAATGTGAAATATGGGAAAAGAACTCGAATTATGAAATGTGGCCAAGTGCCAAGTGTAACATAACTATTGTGGCCACTAGTGCCGAAGAAATTGAAATATGTGTGGGGAATATGGAATGGGATGATTGATGGAAAATGGAAATGTCTTGAGTAAGACGGCCTAGTCGATCGGGTCGTGATCAGGCACCATTCCGCACACATAGTGGTAATTATGCTGAAAATGATGATTGATGATTGGAATTGTGGAAAAGGTGGATGTCTCAAACGAGATGACCTAGCCGGTCGGGTCAAGATCGGACTCCGTGTAAGAACACGGTGGTATTGTGGATTGTGGCACATGGCACTAACATTACCAACCTAATAAGATGAAAAGTGAACCGAGAACTTATCGGATCATCTACTTGATGTTATAGTGTTTGTTTGAAGCTTTTATTGTACAACATCACTGTTTCCTTATATCAAGGTAAGTGTTTAGTTTTTCATACTAATACTATTCAACAGTACTAATGTTCCTTTTGCCGGGGGCGCTACATCTGTAAATGGATGTAGGTGGTTCCATAGCAGGCATTGTTGGTCGCAGCTAGTGGCGCATCTTCTTTTCAGCCGACTTGGTGAGCTACACTTCATTTCGGGGTCCTGTGTCATTTGTTTTTCATGTACTCTGATTTTGAGGTATATTTGGAGCCTTGTTGTCGGCATTTCCACATTACTCTTCAGTTGTATTTAGAGGCTCCGTAGACAAGTTGTGAGTGGTGTTTGATATAGGAAATTAAATTAGAAATATTGGTATTTGGCATGTATGTTTTTCGTCATATCTATAAAAATTGTAATATTTTGGATATTATGGTTGAAACTACTAATGGAAACAAAATGGAAGTTGTTAATGAAATATTTATAAAGTATGATTAATTGACTACATCTTCTCTTTATTCAAAAATGAATTTTGGGTAGAATGAAATCTAATTGGCTTGCTCAGTTGGGTTTACTCGGTTGAGCGTCGGCTGCACTCCTCGGTTTTGGGGAGTGACAGGGCCTTATGGTCATATGTGGTTCGAAGTGCACGCCACAGCGGGTATTCAACAGTGTTGAGTGATTGAGTGTGTTGAGCATTGAGCATAGTGAGAGAGAATACGAGACAATGAGATTGACTACTCTGAGAGTGTGAGTACATGAGCTCATCATTGAGATGCATTGAATTTGACATACGTACTTGAGATACATGCTTAGAGATGCATTTCCTTCTGCTACCCGGATTTGGTGACATTTATGGTTTTACCTGTATCTTGACATGTAGGCATAGAGACGTACTTTCCTCATGCTATCTGAAAATGAAACATCCTACTTATTGTCGAAAGGATTTTTGGGAAAACCCACAATTTTCAAACTTACTCGTCTTTTGGCATTTTCGGTAAAAGATTTGGGTTTTCACTGAGATACTTGAAAATCATGCCTATTTTCTGGAATTGTGAACGAGCTGAGCATTTTATTTCTAAGATACCTCTTTTATTACTTGTACTATGTTGTTATGAACTGTTGTGGAATATTTGTATTGGACCCGACCTTTGTGTTAGCTCGTCACTACTTTCAACCTATTAGTTATGTTACTTACTAAGTTACATGGGGTCGGTTGTACTCATTCTACACTTCTGCAACTTGCGTGCAGATGTTGGCTACTGATGTTGTTGTGCTCGATAGGAGCTGGATTGAAGATGTACCTACGTCCCAGTTGTAGCTGCCTCTTGTTTGTGGTAGCCTTAGATCTGCAAAACTTTGTTTATGTACTTTTCAAACAGCCGATGTATTTATTTCATTTCAGCTTTGTAAACTCTATTTTTAGAAGCTCGTGATTTGTACTACCAGTCCTTGGGAAATGTATTGGATTTAGATACATTCTTTTACTCAATTGTCTTATTAAATTTCATTGGATTTGGATAGTTGTTAAATGGCTTACCTAGCAGGTTGGATTAGGTTCCATCACGACTAGTTGGATTTTGGGTCGTGACAACTAGTTCTAGTAATCGTAATCTTCCTCCTTGAATTAGAAAACAGATAGATGAAATGACTTATATTGATGAAACTTTATTTACCCAACCCCCCGTATTGTACAATATTAATCTGGAAGAATAACTAGATCATGAAACTTTACAAAGACAATTTGACAATGATATTAATTTTAATAAGAAAGAAGAAAAGGAGGAAGAAGAACTAGATGAAACACCCACTAGCCCAGCAACAGAAGCTCCAACTTAGAGTCAATCTCAGTTTGGAGCTTTACCCCATGCACCTCCTGTAAGGGGTAAGGCTAAGGTTCAACGTACTAAACCATCACTTGTATGGAATTATTTTGAACATGATAAAGTCGCTTTAGTTTCTACCTTTGTAAAATATAAAGCACAAGTGATGGCGGAAAAATACTGGATTCTAGCAGCGGTACTGGCGCTCCTACTGTGATGACCTGGTAGTTCAATTAGAGTTTTAAACCTTAAATTTGTGTTTTGAAGCCTCCGTTAGATCTTTTAAGGCTTCCTCGATTTGCGTGCATAGTACGAATGCTTTTTCGAAAGTTTTTTATTTTAAAAAATGATAAAGTAAGAAATTTCGCCTTTATAATATATTTGAGTTGACTCCGGTTATCATTTTTGAGCAAACAGACCCCGATCTGTGTTTTGAAGGTCCCGGTGGATCCGTATCGTGATTTAGGACTTGGGCTTATGTCCGGAATTGAATTCTGAGATCCCTAGCTCGAATTTTTGTATTTTGTCAAAAAAATGAAGTTTAAAGACTTGACTTAGAAGGTTTGACCAATGTTTTACTTTGTTGATATCGGGTCCGTATT
Source organism: Nicotiana rustica (assembly GCA_005239535.1). NCBI lineage: Eukaryota > Viridiplantae > Streptophyta > Magnoliopsida > Solanales > Solanaceae > Nicotiana > Nicotiana rustica. Next base: position 94,449 of record ML470479.1, read on the forward strand.
TTAGTCTCGCAACCCTAAGGCTTATTTTGAATCGATTGTAATTTGCTAGATTTGGTTGGTTCGGAGGCTTGTTCGAAGGGAAAAGTCGTGGTTGAGCTTTGAGTTGGTCTTTGGAGCGAGGTAAGTGTCGTGGTTAACCTTAACTTGAGGTATTAAGACTTGTTGGCCTATTTGCTACATGTTTTGAGGTTGGGTACAACGTATATGTGAGGTGACGAGTGCTTATGCGTTGTTGTTGGGTCAAAGCATGCGGGTGGGAATTGTTCCTTGTAGTTTATTTCTTTCGTTGATCATGATATCCATGCTTAGACTAGTTGGTTACTAAATTGATCGTTGTTTTTGCATTTATGAGTTATTTAAGATAAGTAAGTATTATTTTCTGAAGTTGAGGTTGATATTGTGGAAACATTGTTGATGTGAGGCCTATTCTTGCTTATTCTGTCTCCCTTTTGTTATGTTTAATGTTATATGGTGAGGTTGATAGTAAAATCACGAAGGGTGATGTGCGTGCAGTTATTATTGTTTCATAGTGAGGTTGAGAATAAAAGCACGAAGGATGATGTCATGTAGTTATTATTGTTTCACGGTGAGGTTGAGAGTAAAAGCACGAAGGGTGATGTCATGCAGTTATTATTGTTTCATAGTGAGGTTGAGAGTAAAAGCACGAAGGTTGATGCCGTGCAGGTTTGTTCATTTTGTTTATTTGTTTTGTTGTATAAAGGCTTATTGATTGGTTCTTGTAACGACACGGCCGGTCGTTTCGAGAGTTATAGCCTCGTTCCCTTATTTTCTGCTTCTTTTGTTCTCTACTGTTGTTATATGTCTTATCGGGTTGGTTGGTTCGAGTCCAGAGTGATTTCATAGTGAATTGAGACACTTAGTCTCTTAATTGAAAGCTTAAGTGGAAAAGTTGACCGGAAGTTGACTTATGTGCAAACGAACTTGGATTTGAATTTTGATAGTTCTGTTAGATCCTTTAGGTGATTTTGGACTTAGGAGCGCATTCAGAATGTGATTTGGAGGCCCGTAGTAAAATTAGGCTGAATTGGTGAAAGTTGGAATTTAGGCGATTTCGGCCGGTAGTGGAAATTTTGATATCAGGGTCGGATTTGTTTCCAGGAATTGGAGTAGGTTCGTGGTGTCATGTAGGACTTGTGCAAAATTTGAGGTCAATCGGATGTGGTTTAATAAGTTTCGGCATCATTTGCGGAATTCGAAAGTTTAGAAGTTCTTTAGGCTTGAACCCGGTTGTAAACGATGTTTTGATGTAGTTTTGAGTGATTCGAAGGTTCAACTAAGTTCGTATTGGGTTATATGACTTGTTGGTATGTTTGGTTGAGGTCCCCGGGGCCTTGAGTTGAATTCAGGAGGTTAACAGACTTGGTTTAGAATTTGTGAACAACTGAAGTGATGTTGTTGCTAGGAGCGGGAAAGGAACCGCGGAAGAAGCCAAGGAGGAGTTGAGCAAAGGTCGCAGGTGCGAATGCTATCTCGCACCTGTGTTGGTCGCAGAAGCGGGAAGGTAGGCGCAGGTGCAAGATTGAGCTGCATATGTGATGGGTTTCCCGCACCTGCGATAGGTGCAAATGCGGTCCTTTGATCGCAGGAGCAGAAGAAGCTTGTTAAGTGAACTCCACAGGAGCGGAAATATTTCCACAGAAGCGGCAACGTAGGTGTAGATAAATAGCTACAGGTGAGAAAAATTTGGGCAGAAAGTTAAAAGCAAGGGTTCGCGATTTTAGTCTTATTTCAAGTTGATTATTAAGGTAAGCTTCTTGTACTCATTTTGGATCATAAAACTTGTTTCCCCACTGATTTCCCCACCTAATTAGCGAGATTTTGAAGTGAAAATTGGGGATTTAGGGCTTGAGAAATGGAGAGTGGATTTTGGGGAGTTGGATGACCAAATGGTGTCGGATTTTTGATAAATTTAGTATGGTTAGACTCATGAGTGAATGGGCTTTCGGGTTTTGTGAATTTTGTCGAATTTTGAGAGGCCCAGGGAGTTGAACCATTTCAGATTTTTGGGTTAGATTCCATGCTTCCTTATGGAATTTCTTCCTTTAGCCTATATTGATTACCTCTTAATGCTTCTGGCTTGATTCGAGGAATTTGGAGACCGATTTGAGAGGCAAAGGCCTTTCGAAGTAGGATTTTTGCGCAGTTGAGGTAAGTAATGCTTTCAAACTTGGTTCTAAGGGTTCGAAACTCCGAAATAAATATTATATGATTGGTATTGAGGTGACGCACATGCCAAGTGATAGGCGTGCACCGTGAGAATTGCGGCCTGGTTGATTCCATGGCACTGTGTAGTGATAATATCCTGCTGATATTCGTTTCTCTATCATGTGATAAAGTAATTGAGCCGTCAATCATGCTAGATATCATGTTTAGGCTTTATGCCAGTACTGTTGAGACTCATAATGGCCGTTTCTTGTTATCACTTTACTGCTTTTACTGATATTTCGTACTCAGTCTTATACATGTATTTCATGCCATAAACCAGTCTCAGTAGTTATCTATTGATTCATCATATTACTATGTTGGGCTAGTTTCATGATGTTTTGGGCCCATGAGTAAGACTGGAAAAATTGATGATTGAGTGATGCCGAAAGCCGATTGTGAGTGACAGATATAGGATCGGGTTGTATGCTGCAGCAGATATATTGATGTTATGATAGCTCTTGGGCTGTAGGAGCCCCTCCGGAGTCTGTAACATGCCCCAGTGAGCACGGTTAATATTATTGAGGGACGGATCTTGTCCGAAGTACTTGATACTTGGAGATGGATCTTCTCCACAGGGCTGGACTGGCCTTTCCTCGGTACTGGGTGACCTATGGTCAGTATTGTATATATTCCGGGATTGATCTTCCATGGGTCGTGTGGGCCATATACAATACCGAGTGGTTAAGATATCGAGAGTGTGAGCACTTGAGGCTGACAACATGTGCATCACTTACAGTATTTGCGTTGGCATGTAGAGGTCGCATAGCTATATTCATTACACTATTCGGATCTTCTTTACATTATTGTTTTTGGGTTGCCTATTTGATTTGAGAGCATGCCTACATTTTTGCACAGTTATTTCCATTTTATCTATACTAGTTGAGTTCGTCACTACCTTTCAATCCAAAGTTTGGACTTTTTACTTACTGAGTTGGATGTACTCACGTTACTCCCTGCACCTTGTGTGTAGATCCAAGTGTTTCTGGTCATGGCGGCGACCGTTGATTGAGGCATCAGATTTCGGGGACTATCGAGGTAGCTGCATGGCGTTCGCGGGTCTTGATTTCCCTTCCTTATTCTATCTGCACTTTTAGTTTTATTTCGAAATACTGTTGTTGAGCTTTTTCTGGTTTTAGACGCTCATGTACTCAGTGACACCTCGACTTTGGGATGGAGTGTGCCGTATTTTGGTTAAATTTTGTTTTAAAAAGGCTTTTTCCTCAATATAAATTGTTCGACTGTTATTTCAAAAAGTGTTTTACTGTATTGGAAACGTTAAGTTGTGGCTTGCCTAGTTCCACGATAGGAGCCATCACAACATCATTTTTGTGTCATGACAAGTTGGTATCAAAGCCTAGGTTACATAGGTCTCATATGAGTCATGAACGGGTTTAGTAGAGTCTTGCGTATCGGTACAGAGACGTATGTACTTAACCTCGAGAGGCTGCAAGACCCTTAGGAAAATTTCACATTCTTGAATTCTTGTCGTGCAAATCTTTTGATTTTGGTAACTAAACTTCTGTTGTTTCATTCTCTCACAGATGGTGAGGACACGCACCGCGGGTCAGGATGGGCAACTACCAGTACCACCAGCTGGGGCTGCGAGAGGCCGAGGTCACGGTAGAGGTTGCGGTAGGGAAGTACCTGTATATCCACCAGTTGCCCCAGTTCAGGATCAGGTCCCAGTTGTGGATGCACCAACGGGGCCAGCTCAGGCACAAGCGGTGCCCATCGTGATTCCAGGCCTTGGCTCAGATTCTGACTGTGTGCACCGGCCTTGCTCAGGTGGTCTCTGTTTCGACGGCAACAACCACTTCTCAGGAAGGGGGAGGCACTTAAAATCCCACTGCCCGCACAGCAGACCAGGTGATACAGGGACTCCAAACACCGGGGGCACCACTAGCCCAGCCGGTTGCAGCTGCTCAGAACTATGTGGTTCGTGTTATGCCTGAGGATGAGTAGTATAGATTGGAGAGGTTTGGGAGAGTCCAGCCTTCATCTTTAAGTGGTGGAGAGGGAGAGGATGCACATGGCTTCTTGGACAGGTGTCATAGGATACTCCGTATAGCAGGTATTCTGGAGACCGGTAGGGTCTCGTTCACTACTTTTGATTTCTCTGGAGCTGCATTCAATTGGTGTGACGCTTACAAGAGGCGTAGGCCAGTCGACGTAGCACCCCTTACTTGGCAGCAGTTCTCCGTTCTCTTTCTGGAGAAGTTGGTTCCTAAACCTCGCAGAGAGGAGCTGCGCAGGCAGTTTGAGCAGCTTCGTCAAGGTGATATGTCTGTGACGCTGTATGAGATGAGGTTCTCAGAGTTGGCCCCAATGCTATTTGGTTGGTTCCCACAGACAGGGAGAGGATCATGAGGTTCATAGATGGCCACACTTTCAGCTGCAATTTCTTATAACCGCATAGAGAGTGTCTGATGTTAGTTTTGATGATTTTGTCAACATTGCTCGTCCGATTAAGATGGTTCGCAACCAGAAGCGGGTTTAGAGGGAGGCCAAGAGGCCTCGTGGACAGGGTGGATTTAGATGTGTTCCTTCTAGGGGTCAGTTCCAGCACGGTAGGGGTCGGCCATTCAGACATGCTCAGACGGATCACCAAGTTCACCGGAGTGCATCATTTGGCCATGGGTCACACTGTTATCAGCAGGGCTAATCGTCATTCAATGCACTACCAGCTCAGAGTTCATCTCATGCACCATCAGCTCAGGGATCATCTATGTCAGGACATTCTAGCAGTTATTCCCATGCTCGGAGTTCCCTTCAATCCCCACTGCCATTCACAGGGAGAGGTTGCTTTGAGTGTGGAGTTTTGGGTCATATCAAGAGGTATTGTCCCTGCCTTTTAGGAGGTTCATCTTAGCAGAGGAGTCAGCCTTCGACTACAGCACCATTTGCTTCACCACCCGCCAAGCCAGCTAGGGGTAGAGCTCAGTCAGCTAGGGGTTTCCCGAGAGGGGGAGGCCGATCAGGGGGCGGTCAGGACTATTTCTATGCTCACCCTTCCAGACTAGATACCATTTCTTTGGATGCTGTGATTACAGGTATTGTCTCAGTTTTCCACCGAGATTCCTCTGTATTATTTGACCCTAGTTCCACTTATTCATATGTGTCCTTGTATTTCGCTCATTTTTTGGATATGCCTCGTGAGTCTCTAGTTTCATATGTTCATGTGTCTACTCCGATGGGTGATACTATTATTATGGACCGTGTATATTAGTCATGTATGGTGACTATTGGGAGTCTGGAGACCAAGGTAGATCTTTTGCTGCTTAGTATGGTAGATTTTGATGTGATACTAGGTATGGATTGGTTGTCTTCATGTCATGTTGTTCTATATTATCACGCTAAGACCGTGACGTTGGCGATGCCGGGTTGCCGAGAGTTGAGTGGAGCAACTCTATAGACTATGTTCCCAGTAGAGTGATTTCATACTTGAAGGATCAGCAGATGGTTGAGAAGGGTTGTCTATCTTATTTGGCCTTTGTGAGGGATGTTAGTGTTAAGGCCCCTGCTATTAATTCTGTTCCAGTGGTGCATGATTTTCCGGATGTGTTTCTTGCAGACCTGATGGTTATGCCGCTTGACATGGATATTGACTTCAGTATTGATTTGGTGCCGGGAACTCAGCCCATTTCTAGTCCACCGTATCATATGGCCGCGACGGAGTTGAAGGAATTGAAGGAACAGCTTCAGGAACTCTTTGATAAGGGGTTCATTCGGCCTAGCGTGTCACCTTGGGGTGCACCAATTCTGTTTGTGAAGAAGAAAGATGGTACTATGACGATGTGCATTGATTACAGGCAGTAGAACAAGGTCACAGTCAAGAAAAGTATCCTTTGCCATGTATTGATGACCTATTTGATCAGTTTCAGGGAGCGAGGGTGTTCTCCAAGATTGATTTGAGGTCAGGGTATCACCAGCTAAAGATTTGGGACTCAGATATTCTTAAGACAGCTTTTAGGACTCGATATGGCCATTATGAGTTCCTTGTGATGTCTTTTGGGTTCCCAGCAGCGTTCATGCATCTGATGAACAATGTGTTTCAGCCTTATTTTGACTCGTTCATTATTGTATTCATTTATGACATCCTGGTGCACTCTCGTAGCCAGGAGGAGCATGCCTAGCATCTAAGGATTGTGTTACAGCGATTGAGGGAGGAGAAGCTTTATGCAATGTTCTCCAAGTATGAGTTTTGGCTACGTTCAGTGGTGTTCTTGGGGAACGTGGTTTCTAGTGAGGATATTCAGGTGGATCTGAAGAAGATAGAGGTGGTCCAGAGTTGGCCCAGACCGTCCTCAGCCACGGAGATTCGGTGCTTTCTTGGTTTTGCATGCTATTACCATCATTTTGTGGAGGTCGTCTCATCTATTGCATCGGCAATGTGCAAATTGACCCAAAAGGGTGCCCCATTCAGTTGGTCGGATGAGTGCGAGGAGAGCTTTCAGAAGCTGAAGACTTCTTTGACCACGACTCTGGTTGTAGTTATGCCATCAGCTTCTGGTTCTTACACAGTGTATTGTGATGCTTCACGGATCGGTATTGGGTGTGTTTTGATGCAGGAGGGTATAGTGTTTTCTTATGCTTCGCGCCAGTTGAATACCCATGAGAAGAACTATCATGTCCATGATCTTGAGTTAGCAGCTATTCTTCATGCCTTGAAGATTTGGCAGCACCATTTGTACGGTGTTCATTGTGAGATTTACACTAATCACCAATGTTTGCAACATCTATTTAAGAAGAAGGATCTTAACTTGCGTCAGCAAAGATGGTTGGAGCTTCTTAAGGACTATGATATCACCATTTCTTACCATCACACAAGGCCAATGTGGTGGCTGATGCCTTAAGTCACCGGGCGGAGATTTTGGGGAGCTTAGCATATCTTCCAGCAGGAGAGAGGCCATTGGCATTGTATGTTCAGGATTTAGCTAACTATTGTTTCAGATTGGATATTACTGAGCCGAGTCGGGTATTGGCTTGTGTGGTCTCTAGGTCTTCTCTTTTTGATCGTATCAGGGAGCGTCAGTATGATGACCCCCATCTTCTTGTCCTCAAGGATAGGGTTCGGTGAGGTGATGTCCGTGATGTGGCTATTGGTGATTACGGGGTGTTGAGGATGCAGAGCTGGATATGTCTGCCCAATGTAGATGGGCTTCGGTAGTTGATTCTTGAGGAGGCTCACAGCTCGCGGTATTCCATCCATCCGGGTGCTGCGAAGATGTACCAGGATTTGAGACAGCACTATTGGTGGATGAGGATGAAGAAAGATATAGTTGGATTTGTAGCTCAGTGTCTCAACTGTTAGCAGGTAAAGTATGAGCATCTGAGACCGGGTGGCTTGCTTCAGAGGTTAGATATCCCAGAGTGGAAGTGGGACTGGATCACCATGGATTTCGTAGTTGGGCTCCCACGAGCTTCGATGAGGTTCGATGCTATTTGGGTGATTATGGATCGGCTGACCCTGTCCGCGCACTTTATTCCAGTTGGTACTACTTATTCTTCATAGCGGTTGGCTGAGATTTACATCCGAGAGATTGTTCGCCTTTATGGTGTCCCATTTTCCATAATTTCAGATAGAGGCAGGCAGTTTTGGAGAGTCGTGCAGCGAGAGTTGGGTACTCAGATGGAGTCAAGCACAACATTTCACCCACAGACAGACGGACAGTCCGAGCACACTATCCAGATATCGGAGGACATGCTACGTGCTTGTGTCATTGATTTTGGGGGTTCATGGGACCAGTTTCCGCCACTCGCGGAGTTTGCATAAAACAACAGTTATTAGTCGAGCATTAAGATGGCTCCGTACGAGGCTTTATATGGGAGGAGATGTAGATCTCCAGTGGGATGGTTTGAGCCGGGTGAGCTAGGCTCTTTGGAATAGAGTTGGTTCAGGATGCATTAGACAAGGTTAAATTGATTCAGGAGCGGTGAACGACTTATGATGTGGATCTGGTGGCCTTCTTGGAACGCCAAGTTCAAAAGTTGAGGTCAAAGGATATAGCTTTAGTAAAGGTGTTGTGGAGAGGTCACTCCATGAAGGAGGCCACTTGGGAGACCGAACGGAGATGCGGAGCAGATATCCACATCTATTTGGGACTCCGGGTATGTTTTTAGACCCGTTCGAGGATGAACTTTTGTTTAATAGGGGGAAGATGTAACGACCTGACCGGTTGTTTCGAGAGTTATAGTCATCTTCCCCTATTTTCTCCTTTTGTGCTCTACAACTATTATATGTCTTACCGGGTTGGTTGGTTCGGGTCTGGAGTGATTTCAGAGTGAATTGAGACACTTAGTCTCTTAATTGAAAGTTTAAGTTGAAAAAGTTGACCGAATATCGACTTATATGTAAATAACCTCGGATTTGAATTTTGATAGTTCTGTTAGCTCCATTAGGTTTTTTTGGACTTAGGAGCGTGTTCGGAATGTGATTTGGAGGCCCGTAGTAGAATTAGCTTGAATTGGTAAAAATTAGACTTTTGGCGATTTTGGTTGGCAGCGGAAATTTTGATATCGGGTTCGGATTAGATTTTTGGGAATTGGAGTAGGTTTGTGGCATCATTTAGGACTTGTGTGCAAAATTTAAGGTCAATCAGATGTGGTTTGATAGGTTTCGGTGTAGTTTCTGGAATTCAGAAGTTTAGAAGTTCTTTAGGCTTGAACCCGGGTGTAATCGGTGTTTTGATGTTGTTTTGAATGATTTAAAGGTTCGACTAAGTTCTTATTAGGTTATATGACTTGTTGGTATGTTTGGTTGAGGTCCCGTGGGCCTCGGATTGAATTTTGGAGGTTAACGGACTTGGTTTGGAATTTGTGAACAGCTGAACTGCTGTTGTTGCTTGTGTAATCGCACCTGCGGAGTGGGAACCGTAGGTGCGAGCCCGCAGAAGCGGTCAAGGAGGAGTTGAGCAGAGGTCACAGGTGCAAAAGCTATCACGCACTTGCGTTGGTTGCAGACGCGGGAAGGTAGGCGCAAGTGCGAGATTGAGCCACATGTGCAATGGGTTTCCCGCACCTGCGATTGGCGCATATGTGGTCCTTTGATCTTAAGAGCGAAGGCAGCTGGTTAAGTGAACTCCGCAGAAGCAGAAATATTTCCGCAGAAGCGGCTTCGCATGTGCGAAAAGTTTGGGTAGAAGGTTTAAAAGCAAGGGTTCGTGATTTTAGTCTTATTTCAACATTTTGGAATCGGCTTAGGCGATTTTGGAGAAGATTTTCGAGGTGATTATTGAGTTAAGCTTCTTGTACTCATTTTGGATCATAAAACTTGTTTCCCCACTGATTTCCTCACCTAATTAGCGAGATTCTGAAGTGAAAATTGGGGATTCAGGGCTTAAGAATTGGAGAGTGGATTTTGGGGAGTTGGATGACCAAATGGTGTCGAATTTTGATAAATTTAGTATGGTTAGACTCGTGAGTGAATGGGCTTTTGGGTTTTGTGACTTTTGTCGAATTTCAAGATGTGGGTCCGGGGGGGTTGAGCCATTTCAGATTATTGGGTTATATTTCATGATTTATTTATGGAATTGCTTCATTTAGCCTATATTGATTACCTTGTACTGCTTCTGGCTAGATTCGGGGCATTTGGAGACCGATTTGAGAGGAAAAGGCATTTTCGAGTAGGATTTTTGCGCATTTGAGGTAAGTACCGCTTTCAAAATTGGTTCAAAGGGTTCGAAACCCCTAAATACGTATTATATGATTGGTATTGAGTTGACGCACATGCCAAGTGACAGGCGTGCACCGTGAGAACTACGGCCTGGTTAATTATATTACATTGTGTAGTGATAATATCTTGTTGATATCTGTGTTTCTATCATGTGATAAAGTAATTGAGATGTTTATCATGCTAGATATCATGTTTAGGCTTTATGTCGGTACTGTTGAGACCCATAGTGGTTGTTTTTTGCTGTCACTTTACTGCTTTTACAGATATTTCCTACTCAGTCTTATACATGCATTTCACGCCATAAACCAGTCTCAGTCGTTATCTATTGATTCATCATATTACTTTGTTGGGCTAGTTTCATGATGTTTTTGGCCCATGAGTGAGACTGGAAATATTGATGATTGAGTGAGGCTGAGAGCCGATTGTGAGTGACATATATGGGATCGGGTTGCAAGCCGCAACGAATATATTGATGTTATGATAGTGCTTGGGCTGTAGGAGCCCCTCCGAAGTCTATAACACACCCCCAGTGAGCGCGGTTGATATTATTGAGGGATGGATCTTCCCTGGACATGGATCTTGTCAGAAGTACTTGATACCTGGAGATGGATCTTCTCTACAGGACTGGATTGGCTTTTCCTTGGTACTGGATGACCTATGGTCAGTGTTTTATATATTGTGGGATGGATCTTCCTTGGTCCGTGTGGGACATATATAGTACCGAGTGGTTGAGATATTGAGAGTGTGAGCACTTGAGGCTGACAACATGGTGCATCACTTACAGTATTTGCATTTGCATGTAGACATAGCAGAGTTATATTCATTACACTGTTCGGATCTACATTACATTACTTTTTTTGAGTTGCCTATTTGATTTGAGAGCATCCCTACATTTCTGCACAATTATTTCCATTTTATCTATATTGGTTGAGTTCGTCACTACCTTTCAGTCCAAAGTTTGGACTTGTTACTTACTAAGTTGGATGTACTCACGTTACTCCCTTCACCTTATGTGCAGATCTAGGAGTTTCTGGTCACGACGATAGTTGTTGATTGAGGCATCATATTTCGGGATTATTGAGGTAGCTGCATGGTGTTCGCGGGCCTTGATTTCCCTTCCTTATTCTATCTGCACTTTCAGTTTTATTTCTAGATATTGTTGTGGAATGTATTCTGGTTTTAGACGCTCATGTACTCAGTGACACCCCGATTTTGGGATGTATTGTACCGTATTTTTGTTAAATTCTGTTTTAAAAAGGCTTTTTCCTTAACATAAATTGTTCCGCTGTTATTACTAAAAGTGTTTTACTGTTTTGGAAATGTTGAGTTGTGGCTTTCCTAGTTTCACGATAGGCGCCATCACGACATTAATTTTGGGTCGTGACATTCTGTTATCATTCCTTGTGGTATTTATCGTATCTTGTACCACTTTCGAATGTCCCCTCCTATAATCACATGTTTAGATTTTATTTGTTTTTGTACGTATATTATTATCTGTGCATGTCTATTTTATGTAGGTGTCTTGTCTTAGCCTCGTCACTACACCTTCGAGGTTAGGCTCGACACTTACGAAGTACGTTGGGTCGGTTATACTCATACTACACTCTGCACTTCTTGTGCAGATTTTGGTACTAGTCCCAACTGTCTGTGAGACATTTCAGCTCAGATTTTCTTGTAGAGACTCGAGGTAGATCTGCTGGAGTCCGTAGACCTTGAAGTCCCCTTCCATTTCCCCTATTCTACTGTTCTTTTCGTTCAAGATAGTTGTATTTATTTCAAACCCTATTTTTAAAGACTCAAGAAGCTCGTGAATTGTGACTCCAGATCCGGGTTGTAATTAGATATTATCGGTTTCTTATGTTATTCCGCACTAATTTTTAGCTTCATTTCAGTTTAATTGTTTTTACTTATTGAAATTGTTTAAAATTGGCTTAATGATCCTCTAATGTTGGCTTGCCTAGCAAGTGAAATGTTAGGCGCCGACGGTTGGAATTCCGGGTCGTGACACCTATTGAATCTAGTAGGGGTTCTTACTATGTCCAACAACAGTTTCACCCTAATTCTGATACTATACTACGTCCATATAACAAAGATAGAGATCGTGAAATTTAGCTAAAATGATCGATGCTTGTGGATTACCTTTTACTTTTCCTTCTCACCCTGCTTTTATGCATTATATACAAGAAACTTATAATCTGGTTTTCAAGGTTTTCCTAGACCACAGTTAGAAATGATGTTTCTACATTTCAAGTTGAATATCTTTCGTATATTCGTTGTGTATTTTTTCACTTAGACTGTAAAATGTCTATCACATCTGATATAGGTAGTAGTCCTGATGGTAATGATTATGTAACTATTACATGTCATTGGATAAATCATCACTGGAACATGCAAAAATGTATTATTGGTTATAAATTTGTTGATTCAAAACACATTGGAGCATATATTTCAACTATTGTTCTAGAAATACTTCAATTTATGGGCTCTTTGATAAAGTTTTAACTATTACAGTAGATAATGATTTTGCTAACACCACTGCAACAAATAGCTTAGAAGCTATAATTTTCCTAATTAATGAAATTTTTCAAGTTAGGTGTGCATGCCATATTTTTAGCTTGATTGTAAAAGATAATATTAATTTATTTTATGATGCTTGTGGTAAAGTACAACATGCTTGCGACTATATTTTTGTGCTGATAAAGCGAGTGAAATTTGATCCTTTAAAAAATGATGTACATATGCTAACCTTTCATTTAGGAAAATTCTAAAATATGTTCGTACTAGGTGGAATTCTACTTATAAAATGCTTAAAGTTGCTTATGAGTATCGGTTGCCTATACAAATGGTATTTCATATGCATAATGCTAACCCTTCTGATCAAATTGTTGAGTCTGAATGGGATGAGATCAAAGAGCTTACTAAATTTTTATAAAAATATTATTATGCTACAAAAAAATTTAGACATGCATTAGCGAAGGATAGCCTAGAGATGATATCATGGAACTCATGGAACATCAAGCAACATTTCCAATTCCACAACAATGTCCCTCATAGACTATAGATAAGTTAAAACAAATCTATAGGAGCTTACAAATATTAATAGGATAATTTATAATTAGCTACTAAGAGGACTAGTTCAAACAGAATCATTCCTATAAGGAGGCTGTTTATATTAGGTGCTCTTCAAAAGACCTGTATTTGTCTGTGAAATTTGAAATTTCTATTGATCAAATTAAAGACTTTAGCCTTGAATTTTTTATGAATTGTCTTACTTAGTTACTTTATAACTTGAGATTATATTAAATAAATTACAATTCTTTTATAATTACTAAATATTTCATTACAAGTCTTTTGCTTTAATATGTTATAATTCTTTACTTAGTTTCTTTATAATTCATTAGGTTTTAAGTTTATTGAAAAAGCTAAAAACTAGTCGTTGCAAACTTTAAAAACTTAGTCATTATCAACTTTTAAAAAAATAGTCGTTGCTATCTATAAAAAAAAGTAGTCGTTGCCAACTTTAATGCTTAAATATTTAAATTTAAAAAAAATTTAAAAAGGCCCATTTAGGGCTGATTTGAAAGTTAATGCACAAATGGCTCTAATGTGACGCTTGAGCATCAAGGGTTGACTTTGTTTATCAAGGAAGCTCGTACTTTCATGAAGTTCATTGTGGATCCCAACTCCTCCTCCTACACTCTCCGGAAGCCCACCTCACTCACGAATGAAGAACTCAATTCAATGACTCGAGAAATATTCGCTCATCACTCTCAAAAGAATGTCACAAGCCCAGCTCTAAGCACCATATGCTTTTCCCTCATGTAGATCACCACTAATGTAAGCTTGCTCGGCTTGAAATCACATAGGTATTTCTCGGCATGTAATGAAGGCTTTTGGACTAAGGAGGGAAATATCAGAATGGAATTGGTTCATCTTTCCTTTAGCACTTCATCTTCTCTTTTTGGCTATTACTTTGCCGACTCTTTAAGTCATTTTCTTTTCCCTTATGGGGATTAGAGAGACTTGAAATCACTCTTTCTTGGTCATGCTATTCATACTTTCCTTCTTTTCTTTCTCCATCTTTTGAACTTTTGCTACTTTTCAACCCTTTTACATTATTCACTTTTTTTTGTGTTTTTTCTTTTGTTCTTCCTTTCTTTTTCTTTGCCTTTCCTCTTTTTCATTTCTTTTCTCTTTTTTTTCCTTGATACCATCTTTAAACTTCTCTTCTCTCCCCTAAATTTATGGGTTTATCATTTGTTTCACACGAGTGCTAAAGAAAGTTCGGGTGGCAAGAGAGCGTCACTATAAAACGATTAAAGGCTTGTAACGTGGTTATCGAATAAAAGGCTTTAGGCTCAAAAGGGTTTACTAAGGATGATATTATTGGTGGGACATGGAAGGTTTCAAAACGGGTTAAGGAAGGCCTACAATTACTTCTCAAGCCAAGCTAACTTAGAATTTCGTCATTATGGGCAAGTTCTAGAACATTCACACGGGTACTTGGACTTGTAACAAAATAACTTACCTCTCACACAACCAGATTTTTAAAGAGAATAGAGTCTAGGGCCCACAACAACCGCATTCAAGATTGAAAATCGATAATAGTTCAACTAAACCACCTGATGATTTCCTAAGTCAACACAAGATTCACAAGGTCACTAACTAGAGCTATTTCTTTCCAAGAACTTATTTTTAACCATAAGCACGTAGTTAAGTGTGTTGGTACCAAGTGAAGCATGCTTGACCTTTATTTATTCATTAATACTACTTGTTTCTACCTAAACATCAAAAGCTGACTCGACCGCTTAAGAAAGTCGTCACGCCATCCATCGTTGGGAAAAGCCACCCAGTTCACACAAGACCCACATTTGGAGAGAACCATGGCATTAAGAAAACCAACAGGCTTATTGTTCAATTAAACATAAAAAAGAGCTAGTAAATAAAAAAGAAGCTAGTGAAGTAACTAAGAAACTATACTATTAAGAAAGCAAAATGAAGAAGCTATGAAATAAACTACTGAAAGTAAGGCAAATGAATATACAGACCAAGGGAAATAGAATATATAAAAGAGGAATGAATATATACATAATGAGGGAGAAAATGAAAATTAAAATAAAAGACAAAGAGTCTTAAAGTTATTGCAGGCCAAATGTAATCAAATGACATCAAAATGTCATCAAAGTCATCCAAAATGAACCAACATAGACCACCCTCTGAATAAGAACAAGCATTGTCCTTAATGCTTATAAATAAAACAAGAGAGGGTAGAGAGTAGAGAAAACTCCCTGTGGTCTCGGGATGACTGGCAGCATCACCACCCTTAGTCTCCTCCAACTGTATCTCATCATCACCGGGCTGAGGGAAAATAAGGTTGGTGAGCATCTGAAGCAGCTCCTCAGCAGTGGGGGCAGTAAGATCTGGCTTGTCACTAGCCAGCTGGTGCCTCTGCTGATGGTGTTGTTAGATCTGCTGGTACTGATGGATATGTCTCCATCAGTAAGTCCAATGGAAAATCACCCGTTGTTGCTAGCTTCGTCACCTCCTTTCTCAAACTATCCACTGATTTCTTTGATGCCTGGGATTTTCTCATTTTCTTCACCTGCGGTGCCAGCTCCTCAATAACTCCCATGTGAGCCACTAGTGTGTCCATAATAGTCTTCTAGTTATCAAGAATTTTCTTCAATGTTACCTCCACTGACTGAGGGAGATGTGGTGTTGCTGGGGTAGAGGACTGTGCTGCAACAATACTGGATATGTCAGATCACTTAGAAGTGGCTATCTGCATCTAGCTATTGAGTCTCGCCAAGGTTCGGGAGACTTGCAGCACAGCGCAGTCCCGACAACGGTGCCAAAATTTTTTGTCGCCCAAGCTCACACCACTAATTTAGGTTGTCAGGCGGTCTATGCAATAATAAAATGCCAACGCGAGTCAGGGTTGATTCCACAGGGAGATATGTGTGGGATTAGGTATATACCTAGTGTAAATGTATGATGTGCCTAAGATTGTACTGCCACATGTTCAATTGTTGTTTCTACTTCTACTTTTGTGATGTGCTAGTAACTGTAAAGCTAAGAGACAATGTTTTTGGTTTTGTTTGTTTTTCAAGTTATTAAAGATCTTGGGTTGCGACTTCCACCTAGTTTGTTACCTAATGGATTTAGAGCTTTAGGGCATGTTTGGTTGATCGGGATACAATATAGTAATCACATGCAATTACTCACTCTATACCTCTTGGTAGTTTGAGTGATTTTGCCCAATTTTGCTTTCTCAAGTCCAAATGGGTATTTCACGAAACAAGTGATAAATGCTCAAGTCGGGTCTTACTATCTCTAGATTCGACCCTTTAATTTGGGATATCAATTGCTTGAGTTCACCCCAATTTCTTGTTAGCCACGTTTTCCAAGACTTAGTCTCACTTTCTCAAGTAGAGACTAAGTCAATTTGACATGAATCAATGTTTGCAACCATTAATTCTTGAATTCAAGCAAGAACTAGGCTAAATATCATATATCCAATCATAAATAAACCCAAAATCAATTACCCATACTAGGATTGGGTCACAACCCTAGCTAAGGGTTTAGCTACACATGAAAAATAAAGAATATAAGATAAAATTCATAATATAAGATTAAGAGAAGAAAACCTAATGTTAAAATGTCAAACTAATACAAATTTACCCAATACAGCAAAAGAAAACGGCTATAAAAATTCACGTGCACAAAACTTAACCAAAAAATGACAACAAGATCTATTTATGCCCAGCTAAAGATAACTGACAAAATTGCCCCTGTGAAGGTTGTGTGGCTGCACAATACTGTGTGCGGTCCGCACTTTGAGACTGGCTGGTCAGGTTCGCTTTCTGCGGTTGCATGAAACTGGGATGCGGTCGCACTTCCTCTAATTATGCGGACCGCATATTTCTGAGTGCGACCGCACTCTAGATCTTGGACTAGAATTGGGCTTCATTCTGTGGACCGTACATTTATGAGTGCGGCCTCACTTTGGAATCCTACAACCGGACAATAATTGTGCGGTCCGCACATCCTCAAGCTCCCAAAACACAAGGCTCTGAATCAAGTCTTCTGCGGCCGCACAATAATTGTGCGGTCTGCACTCTATGAAGAAAATCTGTTAGTGCTTCTTCAGAGTTTGCGGTCGCACAAAGTATTGTGTGGTCTGCAACTTTTTCCCTTTTTGCCTTGTTTTGTTCCTTGTCCAATTAACCCTCTTTGAGTTTATTTTCACTTCTTTAGCTCGTTTCCCGATGTTCCTGCAAAAAAGCACATTTCATTAGTTCTCGGGAATACCTTTAAGCATTTTTTAGCTAAAACATAAGTAAAAGAGAGAAAATAAGCAGTAAAAATCCTTACTTATCAAGGGCCCACGTCCAATCCCGCTTGTTAGTGGGACGGCACGGGTGTACCGGGTCGTCCGGTATAAGGCCCCTCCCCTCATCGTCCCCGTAAAATTCTGTCTTGTCTCAGTAATTTCATCCATCCTATCCCGTTGGAAATTTATAGTTTATAGTAGTAATCTATATTTAACAAAATAGATAATTTGTAGTTACGAACTATGGAAGACGTTTCAAAATCAGATTCTCATTTTTATATATAATCTACAATATTAGTTGGTGTATCTTTTATACATTTACCATGTTTATATTGTAATAGTTGTATATTATAAAATATTTATTATTCATATGAAAAGTTTCCGATATAAAATGGATATCCATATTATCTATAGTGAAAGATGAATCACGCACAAAATAACTTATATTTACTGTGCTATACATGTTTCATGCACAACTCCATAAGCCCTATAAACATCTACGCAATAAAAATACTGAAAAAATGATAAATTGATTTTTTTAAAGTATTTTTTGGTTCTGACCCCCACCCCAACCCTGACCCGCGACCCCTGTCCCTCGCCCTGACCCTCGACCTCGATCCTCGACCCTGACCCCTGACCTTGACCCCGACCCTTACCCTAACGGGACTTGAACCCCTGAAGTACGAACCTCGACTCCGGACTCTGACCCTCAACTGACGTTCTCGATCCCCAACTATGGTCCACACCTTGAACCCAAAACCTTGACCTTGAATCCTAGATTCTGACTATAACTCCTCCTTGACCCCCCACCCTCCACCCTCCACCCTTTACTCCTGATCTCTGTCCCCGAACCCCAACCTGTGCCGCAATCCCAACCTTGGCTCTAACTTCCCCGACTCTGGCCCCGACACCAAATCCCAACCCTCGACCTCGTCCCAATCCCCAATAGTCATCATCTCAAATCTTTACAAATATAAAGTAACTTCATTGATTATTTATCAAATATCTATTTTTAAGTAGATAATATGAATGTTATTGTCACGACGGGACTGATTGTCTTGAGTATTTTAGCCCCGTTCCACTATTTATCGCCTCCTCTATGTTATATTATGGTTATGGGACTTGCCGGGGTGGTTGATTTTGGTTTCAGGTCAGTTTCAAAGTGAAATGGGATACTTAGTCCCCAAGTTGGAGGCTTAAGTTGAAGAGTTGACCGGGATTTGACTTCTATGTAGACGACTCCGGAATAGAGTTTTGGTTGTTCCCATAGCTCCCTATGGTGATTTTAGACTTAGGAACATGTCCGGATATTTATTGGAGGTCTGTGGGTCAATTTGGCTTGAATAGGAAAAAGTTAGAAGGTTGAAGGTTTGGAAAGTTGAGAAGTTTGATCGGGAGTCACAAAATGAGTTCGCGTATAAGAAAGTTGAGAAGTTTGATTGGAAGTGGTTATCGCATTCGTGAATGACCTCATGTGATCGCGAATGAGGTTTTATAATCTAGGAAAATTTATTCTCCGGGATTGCAAGTGTTTGTACGCGATCGCGAAAGAGGATCACTGGGCAACAGTATTAAATTTTCAAAATGAGGGTTTTACTTTATTCTTTATCTTTTGGCTTAAAGAGCTCGGTTTGTGGTGATTTTGAGAGGGATTTTCAAGGAATTTATCTGGGTAAGTGATTCTAAATCGGATTTTTCTATTATACATGAATCTATCGTTGTCTTTATCATTAGTGTTTTGGGTTAGAAAAGTTGGGGAAAATTGTGAAAACTTCATAGACCGAATTTTGGGGATTTGAAAGGCGATTTGAGGTCGTGTTTGAATAATTTTACTATGGTTGGACTCGTTATTTAATGGGTGTTCGGGTTTGTAAGTTTGATCAGGTTCCGAGACGCAGGCCCCGGTTGACTTTTTGATTGATTTTCTTAAAAGATTACAACTTTATTATTCGGAATAGTTTCCTATGGTTTGTATTTATGGTATAAAGTTATTTTTGGCTAGAATCGAACCGTTTAGAGTTGGATAATCATGGAAAAAGCTTATTAGTGGACTGAGTTAGTTTGTTTTAAGGTAAGTGTCTTGCCTAACTTTTTGTGTGGGAACTACCCCCTTAGAATTGATGTTGTTTTGTGTTAATCGTGGTACGTGAAGGCCGTGTACGCAAAGTGACGAGTGGGTACACGGGCTAAATGTGGTAATTTACCAGTAAAGTTATGTAGATCCTTTTCATGCCATTAATTGAATTGTCATAACATGTTATCTTCATCATCATTAATCTATCCTAACGTGATTTACTTGACATTGTAAATACTTGTCTCATTCTTACTTGTTATTTTCTTTTACATGCTTAGTTTAAGGTGTTTTTATCTCATTTCCTTATTAATTATTGTTACTGTTGAGTTACCTTGAAGTTATTATTTCTTGGAATTTCTTATTGTTGAATTATGGTGTTGAAGTTACAAAGGCAGTGACTCATATTGAGGCAAAGTTGTAAATTATTGAAATACCATTCTTATTGAGATATTCACTATCATTTTCTATTATTGATACTCTCGTACATATTATGGCTGAGCCATGAGCTAATTATTGTGGAAACATTATTGTTGTTGACTTCTTTGGCAAGTTGTGGTTTTGGACACTAGAGGTGCGACTTGTGATATGTTGTGGTATTGATACGCATGCGGTGGTATAAGGATTGGGGTTGATACGCATGTGGTGAGATAATATGGGCTTGATACCCATGTTGCTAGTATGGGAACTACTTGAAGCCACGCAGTGTGATAAGGTAATCCAAAACACGAGTAGTTATTACGACAAAATGATTTTCAAAACTAAATGCAAGGCACCCGCGGTGGTATAAATACTGTGATTTAATTTGTGAAATGAGACTACAAGGCGGTACCTCGGTAGTGATTTTTGTTGATAGCCCTCATTTAGATCGATCGTTTCCTTGGCATTCTTATTATGTGTTTTCATTTTTTCATGTCTTGATTACCTTAATTTCAATGCAGCTATTCTTGTTATATGTCTTCATTGTATCATTTCCATTGTCTCCATTATTATACTGTACTATACTTGTTTAGTTTCTTTATATATTCCAGTAGGTGTCTTGACCTGACCTCGTCACTACGCTACCGAGATTAGGCTTGATACTTACTGGGTATCGTTGTGGTGTACTCATACTATGCTTCTACACATCTTTTGTGTAGATCCAGGTAATTCATACAAGCCTAGGCATCAGTGAGTCGAGCTTGGATCAAATACTTCAAGGGAATTCGCAGGCCTCGGAGTCACCCTCTATATAGTTTCTATTTAATTATCTTTTTTTATAGACACTGTTGTATAGGGATGTTTCAGTATACTCTTGTAGAGCTTGTGAGTCGGTCTCACAAGATTTTGGGAGTTATACTCAGTTGTATTATGGAGTCCTTTTTATGATAGTTTTTGGTTTAATTAGGAGTTTTATTATTATTTTCGTCAATTCTTCATGCATATTAGGCTTTCCTAATCATAGAGACTAGGCGACATCACGACATCCTAAGGAGGAAGTTTTGGGTTGTGACAAGTTGGAATGAGAGCTCTAGGTTCATAGGTCTTATGAGTCATAAGCTGGTTTAGTAGACTCTCGCGGATCGGTATGGAGACGTCTACACTTATCTTCGAGAGGCTATGGAATTGTTAGGAAAATTCACTTCTTTGATTCCTTATCGTGAAAATTTGTTGACATCGAAATTCTGAATCTTTTTCCTTCTATTCCCTCATAGATGGTGAGGACATGTACCGTTGGATCCGACGATCAGAAACATGCACCCCTGCTAAAGCGCGAGAGGTCGGGGCCGAGGAGGGGCACGTGGTGCAGCCAAAGCACCTCCTTGAGCTGCGACAAATGAGCCACCAGTAGCTCCAGTTGGGGGGATGGAACCTGAGACGTATGTTGCCACCCCTACACTTCAGGAGACCCTCGCAGAGTTCTTGAGCATGTTTGGTGGTCTAGCTCAAGTGTGGTTGATTCCACTTGCACCAGTCACATCTCAGGTTGGGGGAGGAGCTTAGACTCCCAAAAATCGTACACCAGAGCAACAGGTCCATGTTGACCAGGTCTTAGATGTTATACCAGTCCAGCCGGTTATCCCCGTTCAGCCCGAGGTTAGGGCAGCAACATCTGAGGAAGAGTAGCTCACACTCGAGAGGCACAAGAAGTACCATCCTCCTACTTTCAGCAGCTAGCTACAGAGGATGCCCTGGTTTTTGTAGAGAAATGCCACTATATTCTCCGTACCATGGGTATTGTAGAGACGAGAAGAGTTTCTTTTACTATATTCCAGGTATCGGGACCATCGTACCAGTGGTAGCGAGCTTATGAGGAAGGTAGCCTAGTCGATGCAGCTTCACTCATCTAGGCTTAGTCTTCAGAGATGTTCTTGAGTGATTTTGTTCCCCAGAGTTTTCGGGATGCATGGTGCACGGAGTTTGAGCAACTGTGCCATGGTACTCGTGCACCTTCTGCACGGGGTGCTTTTAGTGGTCAGTCCAACCGACCAGGCCCGAACCAGTTTCAGCAGTTTCGTCCTCTAAGAGATTGCTTTGAGTGTGGTGATACTCATCATATGGTGAGGAATTGACCCAGACTTAGGAGGGGTGCACCTTCACAGACTACTTAGGCTCTATATATTCCACAGGGTCCCACACTTCTTAGGCCGTCGTTACCGCACCAATATCCGTTCCATCTGCCCAACCAGCTAGGGGTGGAGATCAAGAAGGTAGGTGTCGCCTTAGAGGGAGAGGCCAGGCCATATGTTATTCTTTTTCGGGCAGGGGGAGGTGGTTGCATGAGACGCAGTTATCACATGTATTACTCCAGTTTGTCATAGAGATGCATCAGTCTTATTTGATCCAGGATCCTCTTATTCATATGTATCATCTTACTTTTCTCCGTGTTTGGGTATATCTCGTGATTCTTGAGTTCTCCTATTTATGTGTCCACGCATGTGGGAGATCTATTGTTATTGAGTGCGTGTATCGGTCATGTTTAGTTGTTATTGGTGGTTTTGAGACCAGAGTTGTTCTATTATTGCTTAGTATGGTAGACTTGGATGTTATTTTGGGTATGGACTGGTTGTCACCCTATCATGATAATTTTTATTATCACGCCAATACGGTGACATTGGATATGCTAGGTTTACCGCGGTTGGAGTGGAGGGGTACCATGGAATATATTCCTAGAAAGGTTGTTTCCTTCCTTATGGCACAACAGATGGTTGGGAAGGGGTGTGATGCATATCTAGCCTTTGTAAGAGATGTCAGTGTTGATTCTCCAACCATTGAGTCAGTTACAGTAATAAGAGACTATCCAGATGTATTTTTGGCAGATCTTTCGGGCATGCCCCCCGATAGGGATATTGATTTTGGTATTGACTTATTGTCGGGAAATCAACCCATTTCTATTACACATTATCGTCTGGCCTCAGTGGAGTTGAAGGAGTAAAAGGAGCAGCTGCAAGAGTTGCTTGACAAGGGTTTCATCGTCCTAGTGTGTCACCTTGGGGTGCTCCGATCTTGTTTGGGAAGAATAAGAATGGCTCCATGCGCATGTGTATTGACTATCGGCAGTTGAATAAGGTTACAATGAAGCAAAGATATCCATTGCCATGCATTGATGACTTATTTCATCAGCTATAGGGTTCCAGGGTGTTCTCAAAGATTGATTTGTGGTCAGGTTATCATCAGCTGAAGATTCTAGATCTGAATATCCTAAAGACTACTTTTAGGACTCGGTATGGTCATCGCGAGATCCTTGTGATGTCATTTGGGCTAACCAACTCCCCTACAACATTCATGCACTTGATGAAAAGTGTATTCTATCCCTATCTTGATTCATTTGTCATTGTGTACTCCCGGAGCTGGGAGGATCACGAGCACCACCTAAGGATGGTGCTCCAAACCTTGAGATAAAAGAAGTTGTATGCAAAATTTTGAAAGTGTGAATTTTGGCTCGATTTCGTGGTGTTTTTAGGTCATGTGGTGTCGAGCAAGGGGATCAAGGTAGATCCTAAGAAGATTGAAGCAGCACAGAGTTGGTCCAGACCATCTTCAGATACTGAGATTCAGAGTTTTCTTGGTTTGGCCTGGTATTATCATCGTTTCGTAGAGGTTTTCCCATCTATTGTAGCACCAATTACCAGACTGACCAAGAAGGGTTCTCCGTTCATATGGGCTGAGGAGTGTGAGGTGAGCTTTCAAAAGCTCAAGACTACTTCGACTACAACCCTAGTGTTGGTATTGCCTATGGGTTCGGGGTCTTACATTGTATTCTGCGATGCGTCACGTGTTGTCCTTGGCGTGATATTGATGCAAGATGATAGGGTGGTTGCCTACGCGTCTAGGAAGCCGAAGGTTCATGAGAAGAATTATCCTGTCCATGACTTGGAACTAGTAGTGATTGTTCATGCATTGAAAACTTGGAAACACTATTTTGTACAGTGTCCACTGTGAGGTCTATACTAACCACCGGAGTTTATAGAATATGTTCAAACATAAGGATCTTAACTTGCAGTAGAAGAGATGGTTAGAGTTTCTTAAGGAATATGACATCACTATTCTATCATCCCTGGAAGGCTAATATGGGGGCCGATGTTACACCCCATACCTTCGTACGAAAGACTATTCGTAAGTCAATTGATGTAAGCTCTGAAATGAGATCATCTTTGAAAGTACATAAAGTAAGTTAATCATGTTAATTTGGAGGTTACAAATATTTAAAATCATGGAATGCAAGTACCAAGAGGGTTGGAAGTCTTAGAAGCTAAACCAATTGAAGAAAATAAGTTTCTAAGTCAAATGAGTTGTGGAACAAAAGTTGGCAAAGGTCATCACAAGTTACATTTATAAATATGTTGAATATTAGGTCAAATTAGCTGAGTATTTCTCCCAATGTACATGGAATTACGAGATGATCTACCTACCAAATTGAACATCTATGAGTCTAGTTTCCAACGGAGTAAACCGTCTATTGATACAACATTGGAATAGAGAGATATTCATGTTTTTGCGAGATTGGCGCAGTCTGGTAGGTGACAAGTAGGTGCATCACCTACTTGCCAAAAGGAGAGGCCTCTATTAAAATCTCCAAGGTCGGACAAAGAGTCCTTTTAAAGGGCTGAGTTCCTTCAGATATTACACACATAATAGAGACAAAAATCAGATGTACACCCCAGCAAAATTCTCCCAAAAAAGACCCTAAATAGTTTTCTCTTCTTTTCAAGTTCTAGTTGGAGAAAAACCAAAGGGTTGAAGAATCAAGATAGGAGCTGAGATATTCACAAAATATGGTAATTATACTGCCCTTTTCATCCATTATTTTTTGTTGTAAAAGTAGAGAAATTCATTCAAAAACTATAAGAACTCACGGGACGGTGATCAGAAGCCGTGAGTTCGAGTCGTTCAACTTGTAGTGGACTGTTTTGTGGGTTGTTTCATGTTGGGTTGTCTCTTTTGCTGCTATTTTTGTGGAGTTTTGGAGCAGAAAGGGTGTGGGAAAATACCACATAATGGCAGGAGATTGTCTTATCGTTCATTGTTATATTTTTGGGTCGTTTGACACTACTACGATGGTCGTTTTGTGTATGAATAGATTGGGGTGTGTTGGGTTTTTTTGTAGTATTTTATGGTGTATATAAGGCTGGAAAATGATGTATATATGTTGTTGTTTCTATTTTCTTGTGTTGTTGGTGTTATCTTGAATTTTGATGAAGTAAGGATTATAGGGGAGATGCTGCCCGTTTTAATACAAAATAAGTGTGTCGTTCGTTGTGGGATAGTTGTACCTTTCGTAAATTAATGATAGTATCATTATCCTTGTTGTACATTAAGGTGCGAAGAGTAGAGTTCAGATTGTTGATTGGTAATATTGTGATAAGGTATGTTAAGGATAAACCTTTCATTCATTTTGGCATGATCTGTAACTACATGAGTTTGATAACGAGGCATAAAGAGAAGTTCGTATTCCTGAACTTATGTACATTATCCTAGTCTTATAAGTTACAGTATTCTCCCTTATCTGGACTTCATATTCAGTTTAGTTTTGTCTTATGTCAGCCAAGAGAGCAGAAAATATATATATATATATATATATATATATATATATATATATATATATATATGCAGTATTACAACATTTTCACTACCATCGAGCTATAATTGATGGGCAGGCCCCTATTGGGAAACCTCTGATCAAATGGTTAGCTATATACCGAGCCTACTGTGGTTGAGCGCCTATGAGTGAGCCTAGAATGTCCGAGATACAGAGTTTAGTATGGTCGAGCGCCTATGAGCGAGCCTACTATGGCAGAGCAGTTACACATACCGAGCCTTATAAGGCCGGCCAACTATTTTACTTACTATATTAAGAGAGTTGAGTCAGTATCAGCAGGTAAGTATATCTTTAGATTATCTTTGACTCCTAGTTACTTTCAGTTACTATATTATCAGTTCAGTTTCAGCTTTCAGTTATTTTGTTGCCTTACATACTCGGTACATTATTTCGTACTGACGTCCCTTTTACCAGGGACGCTGCATTCATGCCTGCAGGTCCTCATTGACAGTTGGATAAACCCTTCCAACAGACAGAGTTAAACATTAACTTGGTTGGTAAGCTCCACTTCCTCGGAGTTACCAGGTCTAGACCTTGGAGTCCATTTTTATATATACAGATTTGATGGGTAGGTTGAGGCCATGTCCCGACCATGGTATAGTTCAGTTATCTCTAGAGTCTTGTAGACGAATCCTATATATTTTGTATGATAGAGGATGTTCATGGCGTCTTCGTCGGCCTGCATAATAATATATATTAGCTTTTGGGTATGTTTACCCCTCATATGAGAGACGTTATTTTCATATGATTCAGAATATGGCCTTATCGGCCTAAGTTGAGGGTTACCCCTCTAGAGTTCACAATTACAGAGTGGTATGCTCGGGCGGAGTATGGCACCGGGTGCCGGCCACGCCTCTTCACATTTGGGGCGTGACAGCCGATGCCTTGAGTCAAAAGGCGGAGAGCTTGGGTAGTTTAGCATATCAGAGACCCTTAGCATTGGATGTTCAGACTTGCATGGTTTCTCTGTCTTCTTTATATGATCGTATCAGATAGCATCAATATGATGACCCACTTGCTTGTCCTTAAAGACACGGTACATCACGGCGATGCCAATGAGATTTCTATCATAGATGACAGTGTGTTGCATATGTAGAGCCGGTTATCATGAGTTGATTCTTTAAGAGGCCCACAGTTTGGGGTACTCCATTAATCCGAGTGCTTCTATGATGTACCAATATTTGAGGTAGCTCTATTGGTGAATGAGAATGAAGAAGGACATAGTAGATTATGTAGGTCAGTGCCTAAATTGTGTGTAGGTGAAGTATGAGCACCAGAAGCCAGGTGGGTTTCTTTAGAGGCTTGAGTTTCCAGAGTGAAAATGGGAGCGAGTTACCATGGACTTCGTTGTAGGCTCCCATGGACTCGGCAGAAATTTGATGCAGGATGGGTGATTATGGATAGGTTGACCAAGTCGGCTCATTTCATTTTAGTGGTGACTACCTATTCTTAAGAGCAGCTGGCTCAAGTCTATATTCGCAAGATTGTCCGACTTCATGGTGTGCCGGTATCCATCATCACTGACCAAGCTACGCAGTTTACATCACGCTTTTGGAGAGCCGTACAACGTGAGTTAGGCACACGGGTTAAGTTGAGTACAACATTACACACCCAGATGGACAGACAGTCTGAGCGCACCATTCAGATATTGGAGGATATGTTTTGTGCCTGTGTTATGGAGTCCAGGGGTTCTTGGGATTAGTTCCTTCCGCTTACAGAGCTTACCTATAACAACAGCTACCAATCGAGTGTTCAGATGGCTCCTTATGAAGCCCTATATGGGAGAAGGTGTCATTCACCATTTGGTTGGTTTGATCTAGGAGAGGCTAAGTTATTAGTCACGGATTTGGTTCGAGATGCCTTGGAGAAGGTCAAGTTAATCCAGCATCGGCTTTGTTCAGCCCAATCTAGACAGAAAAGTTATGCAGATTGAAAGGTTCGTGATGTTGGATTTATGGTTGGAGAGAAGATCATGCTCCAGGTTTCGCCCATGAGCGGTGTTATAAGGTTCGGGAAGATGGGTAAGTTGAGCCCTAGGTATATCGTACCTTTTGAGATTCTTGAGAGGATTGGTGAGGTGGACTACAAGCTTGCCTTGCCATCTAGTCTATATGCGTAGCCGTTATCCTCTTCTTTTCACCACTTCAGGTATGTCTATATACTCGTTCAAGGACGAATGTTTGTTTTAAGAGGGGAAGAATGTAACAACCTGACCACTCGTTTTGAGTATTTTATCCATGTTCCCCTATTTATTGCCTCTTCATTGTTATATTATGTTATGGGACTTGCCGGGGTGATTGGTTTTGGTTTCGGTTGAGTTTCAGGGTGAAATGGGATACTTAGTCCCTAAGTTGGAGGCTTAAGTTGAAATAGTTGACAGGAGTTTAACATTTGTGTAGCCGACTCCAGAATGGAGTTTTGGCAGTTTTGATAGCTTCGTATGGTGATTTTGGACTTAGGACCATGTCCGGCTATTGATTTGGAGGTATGTGGCTCGTTTCGGCTTGAAATGGCAAAAGTTAGAAAGTTGAAGGTTTGGAAAGTTGAGAAGTTTGATCAGGAGTTGAATTTATTAAAAGGGGTCCGAATTTCATTTCAATAAGTTGGAATAGGTCCGTTGTGTCAATTATGACTTGTGTGCAAAATTTGAGGTCAATTTGAGTTGGTTTGGTATGTTTCAACGTTAGTTTTAGAAGTTCATGAGTTCATTAGGCTTGAATCGATGTATGATTCGTGGTTTTGAAGTTATTTGATGTGATTTGAGGCATTGAGTGAGTTCGTATCATGTTTTAGGACTTGTTGGTATGTTCGGACAGGGTCCCGGGGACCCCAAGCGAGCTTCGGATTGAGTTCGGACCTTTTGCTCTTGATATAGGACTACTGGTTTTTCCTGTTCTGGTTTCCTTCTATGCGTTCACGAAGATTCTCCCACGATCACATAGAGTCCTTAGGGACTTTTGCGATTTTACACATCGGTTTGCAAAGTCAGGGGTGCGATCGCACAGGTTGAGGAACTTGTGCATCACGAACGCGTGCGGTGGATCGCGTTCGCGTATAAGGAAGGTGAAGCAGTGGGAGAGGCACGCGATGTTCTTTGCGTTCCCGTGGCCTAGATTGCAATAACATAAGCTTAGGAAGCTGGTCATCGCGTACGCGACTGCGCTCACATGACCGCGAAGGAGGTTTTATGAGCTGGGGAAGATTTATTCTCCTTGATTGCGAGTGTTTGTACGCGATCGCAAAAGAGGATAACTAGGCAGCAGTATTAAATTTCCAAAATAAGGGTTTTACTTCATTATTCATCTTTTGACTTAGAGAGCTCGATTTGTGGTAATTTTGAGAGGGATTTTCAAGGAATTGATCGGAGTAAGTAATTCTAACTCATGATTTTTCTATTACTTGAATCCATCATCGTCTTTATCATTTACTTAGTGTTTAGGGTTAGAAAAGTTGGGAAAATTTGTGGAGACTTCATAAATGGAATTTTGTAGATTTGAAATGCGATTTGAGGTCAGATTTGAATAATTTTAGTATGGTGGACTCTCCATCGAATGGGTTTTCGGATTTTCTAAGTTTGATAGAGTTCCGAGCCACAAGCCCGGGGTTGACTTTTTCAGTTGACTTTTTGATTTTATTTAAAGATTGCAACTTTATTATTCGAAATAGTTTCCTATCGTTGGTATTTATGGTATAAAGTTATTTTTGTTAGATTCGAGTTGTTCGAAGTTGGATAATCAGGGAATATGCTTACTTTTTGATTGAGTTAGTGTGTTTTGAGGTAAGTATCTTGCCTAACTTTGTGGGGGGGATTACCCCTTAGGATTGGTGTTATTTTATGTTAATTGTGGTACGTGAAGACCGTGTATGCAAAGTGACAAGTGGGTACACGGGCTAAATGTGGTAATTGACAGGTTAAAGTTATGTAGATCATTTTCATGCCATTAAATGAATTTTCATAACATGTTATCTTCATCATTGTTAAATCTATTATTACATGATTTACTTGACATTGTTAAGTACTTGTCTCATCACTTACTTGTTATTTTCCTTTACATGCTTAGTTGAAGTTATTGTTCTTTCATTGCCTGAGCTAGAGCAACCGGTGGCTCTACAGGTGCTGCTTTAGGTACTGTACGAGATGTACCTTAGCCACTACCGTGGTCCCACCCTCTCGCGACCCTAGCTGGTGGTACTGATGGTTGTTCACCTGATCCGGTCGAACGGGTCCTCACCATCTGTGAGAGAATAGAATAATAGAAATTTAGTTTCCGAAATTAATAAATCCGCCTGAAAGGAATACAAGAAAGTGAAGCTTCTTAATGGTTCGGTAGCCTCTCGAATATAAACACAGACGTTTCCGTAGCGATTCGCGAGACTATACTAAACTTGCTCATGACTCGTAATACCTATGAACCTAGGGATTTGATACCAACTTGTCACGACCCGTCATGATGGAGCTTAACACACCGGCTAGGCAAGCCGAAACATGATAACAAAGGCAAACAGGACAACAAAACTTATAGAAATTGCATAAGTCTGAAATCTCAATACAATAAAACTGCTAATACAAAGTAAATCCCCCAGATACTTATAAATACAGAGTTATGATCTTCTACAATGGAATAAAAGTCTGAATTGAAAAATAATAAAACTAACTGAACTATAACAACAGCATCAAAAGAAAAGACAAGTCAAAAGTACGACGAAGGATGCAGTTCTACCTCGCCTCTAGCAGATAGTCCAACGATAAAGCCTACTGCTCATAACAAGTCCCCACACCTTGATCTGTATAATTAAGTGCAGAGTGTAGTATGAGTACCACCGACCCACTATACTCAATAAGTATCATAATTAAACACGGAGAGGTAAAAGAAGCACAAATTATTAAATGATGCTAGCTATCACCTGAGCAGATTCATCTTTTAAAACAAGTACAAAAAAATAATGGAATCGAATCATAAAGCTCGGTAAGAAAACATCCATGTGTGTATTTGTACAGTTCTAAAATACTCTGCTCAGTCAATACTCGGCATATAGAGATGATATGCAGTTAAATAAGATAAATGATCAGGGAAATTGCAAGTAAAGATGAAATGCAAAATCCAAACAACACACTGGCCAGTTTTCTTCAACCTTTCCATATCCCTACCAAACCACTAAACAGTTTTCTTCAATAACCGTGTGTACACCATCAAAAGAGAAACATGAGAGGTTGACCCTAGGGGGATGGAACCCATATCCACACGCAAGCACGGCCAATTCAATGTGCAACCAACCCGGTGTAGTCACAGTCTCAATATCATAATCCTCCCGGCGTGGTCACATGCACAACAACACAATCTGCCCGGCGTGGTTACAGGCACAATAACACAATCCATCTGGAATGGTCACAAACACAATAACATAATTCGCCAGGCATGGTCACAGGCACAACAAAACAATTTGTCTAGCGTGGTCATATGCACCTAGTCCAATTATATTATACAGGAGGAGGAAATAAACAAGTATAAATGTAGCTAATGAATGAATAACAAATCTCATGATCCTGGACTTGTATATACGACATGCTAAAGTGTAGGCATGTGCAAAATGTATTATCATAGTTCGAACCAGCAATTTCATCAGAGAATTAACATTTATCAGTTCATTCAGGGATTAAACCCCTATGTAGCCTCAAACATGGATCAAATAATTCAGAACAATGTCACAAATGTGCAAAGCATCAAGCTTAAGGATTAACAGTCAATTCTAGGCTTAATATAGCCTGGGCAGAATCCGAACATGAATAGATAACCCCGCGTTCAGCATATGGGTTCAATCCCACACATGTGCGCACCCAATGCATGTAGCTAGCACAATAATTCAGGAAAGTAGTGCCTCAACCAAGTTTAGATAAGATACTTACCTCAAACAAATCAAATCACCCTGCTAGCATGACAGTCCCAAGTTTATCAATCTCTAAGAGGTTTGAATCTAGGCAAATATACGGTAATACTATCAATAAAAGCTATAGAAATTGATTCCCAATGATAAAGCTAAGATCTTTAACCAAAGTCAAAACGCCAACCCAAAAAATCAACCTTAGGCCCACGCCTAGGAACCCGATAAAATTCACAAAATTCGAACACCCATTCAATAATGAGTCCAACCATACCAAAGTCATCCAATTCCAACTACAAATCGACCCTCAAACCCCCAAATCTTACTCTCCTATCCCTAGTCCAAAATCCCCCAAATTTAACCTTAAAAACACATAATCTAGGTGTAGAAATCAATGGGTATTCAATGTTATTGGACAAAAGTAATCAAAAATAACTTACCTCTTGATTTGTAGTGAAATCCATCTCAAAAATCGCCCTTAGCCGAGCTCCCCAAGTCCAAATGTAGAATAATACTCTAGCCCTCGTTTTTGAAATTAAATAGTCTGTAGTTGTTCTTCTTCGCGGTCGCGAAGAACAAAAGATTCAGCCCTGAAAAGTATTATTCGCGAACGCGATGACTAATTCCCCCAAAGGTTTGTGATCGCGGACACACACATGCGATCGCGTAGAACAACGCGTCTGACATCCCAGGTCTCCTCTTCCTTCTTTGTGAACGCGGCATATCTCACGCGTTCGTGTAGCTCTAACTCCCCAAGCTTCACGATCACAAACCATATATCACAAACGCATAGATCAAATTCACCAGTCACCCAAACAACCCTTCACGATCACAGACCTTCCCTCGCAGTCGCGTATAAGGAAACCAGAACTAGACATAACAGCAGTTCAACAAGTCCATAAATAAGCAGCCCCCTAGACCCCATACAAACATACAACACATCCTAAAACATCATACAAACTTAGTCAAAGCCTCAAATCACATCAAACAACATTGAAAACAAGAATCGCACCCCAATTCAAGCCTATTGAACATCCAACTTCTAAAACCAATGCCGAAACACACCACAACAACTCCGATTGACCTCAAATTTTTCAAACAAGTCATAAATGACACAACAGACCTATTCTAACTAGCGGAACCAAAATCTGAGTCCGATAAAATAAAGTCAACTATTGGTCAAACTTCTCAACTTTGCAAACCTTCAACTTTCCAACTTTCGCCAATTCAAAACAAAATTACCTATGAACCTCCAAACAAAAATCTGGACATACTCCTAAGTCCAAAATCACCATACGAAGCTATCAGCACCATCAAAACTCCATTTCGGGGTCGTTTGCTCATAAGTCAACATCCGGTCAACTCTTCCATCTTAGGCTTCCAACCTTGGGACTCTGTGTACCAATTCATTTTGAAGCATCCTCGGAACCAAACGAACCAACCCATCAAGTCACATAACAACAATTGAACATAGGAAAATCTATAAATGGGGTAATAGGGATACAATACTCAAAATGACCGGTCGGGTCGTTACATTCTCCACCTCTTATACAAATGTTCGTCCTCGAACGGGTCTATAAACATACCTGGAGTCTCAACTATATTTTCACTGAAGCTATATTCTTTGATCTTAACTTTTGAACCTGTCGATCCAAAATGGCCGATGACTCAACATTATAGGTCTAACTGATCTGTGCTGAAGTCTAAAACAAGAGACGGATCACCAAAATACTTCTGAAACATGGAAACATGAAACACTAAGTGAACACTCGATAGACTAGGTGGCAATGCAAGCTTGTGGGCCACCTCTCCAATCCTCTCAAGCACCAAAAGGGCCAATATACCGAGGACTTAACTTTCCCTTCTTCCCGAACCTCATAACACCCTTCATGGGTGAAACTCTAAGCAAAACCTTCTCTCCCACCATGTAGACAATATCAAGAACCTTCCAATCTGCGTAACTCTTCTGTCTAGACTGTGCCGTGCAAAGCCTATCCTGAATCAACTTCACCTTTTCCAAGGCATCCTAAACCATATACGTGCCCAACAACCTAGCCTCCTCCAGCTCAAACCACCCGACTGGAGATCGGAACCTCCTCCCATATAAGGCTTCATACGGAGCCATCTGAATACTCGATTGGTAGTTGTTGTTGTAGGAAAACTCTACAAGCAGTAGAAACTGATCCCAAGAACCCCCGAAATCCATAACACTAGCATATACTCCAATATCTGAATGGTGTGTGTTGATAGCCAATTTTTCCCTCATATTTTTTCAAATAGTATATATATTCTCAAAATTTTGTTTTGTATCATTACTTAATTTACAAGATTTATATAAATATTTTTAATTTTCCTTAATTTTTAGAGCTTTAAAATTGATTTTTCTTGTATTTAAATTACTGGAATATTTATTAATTATCCTTTAAATTATTATGTGATGATTTAATTATCCAATTCTATTATTTGTATTCACATATAGGTTTCATAATATTTCTTATCTAATTTTACATAACTATATTAGTATCTTTGGACTATTTACATAATTTGCAATAATATCCTATGTGCCATACATAATTACATCTTTTACATTATTTGTGCCAAATAGAATTTGTTATATTTTTGTAATGTTAAGTTATTATTTTCAATCACTTTATTGAAAAAGTAATATTTTATTATCTATTAATTATTTTTTGTAAATTATTTCATTAACAATATTCGTTTATTTTAATTTATAGCCCAATTGTGAGTTATTTTCTTACCACATTAGTGGCCTAAACACCCCAAAATCCCTTTCCCAACTTTACAACCCAAACCAAATGACCCCTTAATCTACACTTGGTCGATAGCCTTTTAAACGACCCGCCCCACTCTCTTTTCAATCATGGTCGTTGATCTTAAATGATCAATGACCCATAATAAATTCCCACCGCTCCTTATAACCCCTAGCCCAAACCCTAAAGACCCATTTCCCTGCCCAGTCGCCTCTTTATTCTCTCATCTCTCCACTCGTCTCTGAGGAACCCTAGCCGCCATATGCTTAAATCCTCTCTGATTCCAACCTGAACATGGAGTCAATCCATTATTTACTTACCTATTTTGTGATACTTTACTATTATACGCGTGTCTATGGTGTTACTTAGTCCTTGCCCTATTTTTGGCAAGAAATACCTTTAAAAGAACGAGCCTGATTTACTCCAACTTTGTGAAGATCTGGATGATCTTTTGTCTATATACACTCTACAAGGGATGATTCTTGCATTATTGGTTCGATTTAGGCTTGTTCGACCCAACTAGGGTTTGAAATTTTCCTTTTTCTATGTTGATTTTGATTGCATGTGATATATTATTTCCTTTCTTGTGTTTGACTGATGATTTTCCATGTTCGTCCGCTCAATTTGAGCATTATATAAACCCCTCCCTATTTTCCACTTTGGGAGACCTTAATCATAGTGATTCTCTTACTCTCACTTATTCTATACTGATTCTGAATTGATTTCTCTTGGCCGGCTGAAAGTCAAGGCCGTCGGAATCCTCTCTAACGACCTCCCTAGTGCGAGCACTGCTCGGGGTCCATTTGAGGCTCTTGTGAACTCTGATGCACTAGGATTTGGTCTTTTGGTTGTTCTCTTTGCTGGGGGAATTCAAGTTGTTTCTGACACTTAGCCTTTCCCTCTTATTTTGTTTGTCGGATCTGCAAACTGGTGAGTGTCTTGACTTTTTCAATTCTATATTCTTTTGCTTGTTTCTAGTGTTTCGCATACTTATGTTATTTGAACCAATATGACTCCAATATTATGTTATTTTACTCGGTAGATACCCTATGACTCTGAGTCTTTGAATGTCATAACCTATTTAGATTCTTATGCTCAGGTTGGATGACTGGGTACCTTTAAGTTTACTTTGTGTTTCGCTATTTATTATGAGTCTGTCTAAAACTTTGTTCTGGATTCTTGCACGAAAATTCCTAGGGAATCATCTTCTTCCTAGAATTTGCCTTAAGTCCTTTGTGGGAACTCTACTATTACCTGCTTACATGAACATAATATGTTGTCGTGATGCTTTAATCAAACCTATTGTTGTAGTTGGTTAATATTTTATTCTTTGGTATTGTTTATACTCCTAGTTGAGTCCTACTACATTTAGATTCCATGACCATGTATAGTTGACTGGCCTAAGATCTGAAGTTTGTCCGCCTTGTATAACCTTAAGTTGGCAATGTTTTCTACCATAATATTCTTGAACTTGGGAATCTCTGTGTTGTACTCGGCATAATTAAGATCCTTACTAGATGTTATAGAATGTGCATGCCTACTTGATTTCTTGCTTACCATTCTCAGACTGTGACCTTCTATTGACCCAAGTCACTGCATAGTTTTGAAGATTGACAAATGTCTGAACAGTTGAACCAGGTCCATCAGAGCACACATACTTGACCTGACGCGGTGGCACATGAACCGTATATGTATAGGAGATGAATACGATTGTGAAGTATCAATGAACAAAGAGAGTGTCTCCTAATGTGAAAGGTTGAAAGTTGATAAGAGAATAGAAGTTGAATTCAGCAAGGACAGTAACGAAGGAAGGAAGTTGAGTTTAATACGAACTCTTTCTCCCAGGAAGAGTTGTACCAGAACTGTACGACGAAATCAACAACTGACTCTATAAATAATTGAACTATTCTTGCTTGAATCACTAACGCACAAAAGCAGAAATTTATCAAGAATTGACAGCAAAATTTCCAGAGATTTTGCAAGCAGAATTACTGTGCGATACAAAGGCTACAGGCCAGCTAGAAGAACCAATTTCATCTGTTTGTCACTGAGTCTAGTTGGTTGTAGTAGGCGATTTAATATCTTTTCAGCTTTCATAGAAGCAACTGTAATAGGTACACATTGTTCAAGTTAGAGTTAACTTGAAGCTTGTAGAAATTAGCTAGAGGCTAGTTACCACGAAGGGATTAGAGTTAGTCCTAGGATTACAAAAGAGTTTATTTTGTAAGTCCGTTTGGCTTAGAGTTTTAGAAAATCCTACTGAGGAGTAGGTCGTGGTTTTTTCACCTTTTGAGCCAGGTGTTTTCCAGGTAAAAATCTCTATGTTTTTACTTTACTGCTTTTATTATTCTGCAACAGTAGAAGTTGGAACACCAAGAAGAACCAGGTTTTTCTATAGAGACAGCACTCGAAAAATTGGATACCACACAAATTAACTTATCTTCTTGTGTGGTATTAACGTCTAACACATCAATTGGTATCAGAGCGGGTTATCCTTGAAAGGCTAACACCTTGGAGAAGATCAAAATGAGTGCACCACCTGGAAACTGGGAGGGTCAATCAACTGCAAGGCCACCACTCTTCAATGGCCAGTATTACTCTTGGTGGAAGAACAGGATGAAGGATCACCTGATTGGAGAAGTCTATGAACTCTGGGACATAGTCACTGATGGTCCTCTAGCCACCATGATGAAGACTGCTGAAGGTATAGCTGTACCAAAGACTAGAGCTGACTGCAATGCTGAGGATTTGAAGAAATGAGAGAAGAATACAAAGGACAAAAAGTGGCTAGTGTGTGGACTAGGTCCAGACGAGTACAACAAAATCAAAAGTTGCACCACTGCCAAAGAGATCTAGGATACCTTGCAAGTAGCCCATGAAGGACCACCTCAGGTAAAAAGGTCAAGAGGTACTCTACTATACTCACAGTATGAAAACTTCACTGTGAAAGAAGGAGAGACTATCCAAGAGATGTACACAAGGTTCACAACCTTGACTAATGAACTGAAGTCTCTTGGAAGAGTCATTCTTGAAGAGGAAAGGGTTGAGAAGATCCTGACAAGGGTCTTGCCTATTTCCTAGGAAAGCAAAATCACTACTATCCAAGAATCCAAAAATATGGCAACCCTGAAATTGGATGAGCTGATTGGAAACCTCACTGCCTATGAACTTAGAAGGCAGCCAATGAAGATGGATGGTCCAAAGAAGGATAGGAGTCTAGCACTAAGAATAACTGAGGGAGAAGATCTGGAGGAAGATGACATGGCCATGATTACCAAAGAATTCAGAAACTTTCTTATGAGGAAGAAGGGCATCTCTAGAGGAGGAAACTATAACAAAGCAAAAGCTCCAGAAAGGCCAACCAACGAGGGATGCTACAAATGTGGTAAGACTGACCATCTCATCAAAAACTGTCCTCAGTGGGAAGTAGAATGGAAAAATGAGATATATGAAAGAAGGAACAGGAAGAAGGAACAGGTCCAACCCAGGAAAATCACAACAAAGGCTATGGTTGCTGCTTGGGGGGAAAGTTCAGATGAGGAATCAGAAGATGGAGAGACTGAAGATCAGGCGCTCATGGAAATTGGAGAATCTGATGAGGAATCACATGAAGAACCAGAGGTAAGTATCTCCCATCTAAAAAACAAAGTAAAATTCCTATCTAAGGAAAAACGCTCTGAGTTGCTACTTGATTTCATAGATGATTCTGAGGAAACAACCAAAGAGAAGGATCAACTAGCTAAAGAATGTGCAATGCTAAAAGAAAAGTGCATGAACCTGGAAATTAGAGTCAATGAATATGAAAAGAAAAACACTGTCTTGTTGAACCAGATTCATCCACTTGAGACTGAGATTTTAAAACTGAAATCTGAGAACTTAAAACTGAGATTA
This sequence comes from Nicotiana rustica, assembly GCA_005239535.1. Lineage (NCBI taxonomy): Eukaryota > Viridiplantae > Streptophyta > Magnoliopsida > Solanales > Solanaceae > Nicotiana > Nicotiana rustica. The sequence goes on from ML470479.1 coordinate 132,372, forward strand.
GGATCCAGTAAAAAGGTTGTTGATCACTCTCATGTCATGTTAGAGGAAAATTTGGGAAAACTAAAAGATAAAATGTATGCCAAGGATGAACAGATAAGATCATTTAAAGAAGAGCTTGGCAAAGTCAAACATGAACTAGATAGAACTTGTAAATGGAATAAATCCTCTAATGCCTTGACATGGCTTCAAGAGAATCATAATAGCAACCGGAGAGGGATTAGATTTGGAAGTCAATTGCCCAAGTGGGATCACAAAAGCAAGTATCTCATTCTCCCTGAGAATAAAATTTTCACCCATTGTGGTAAGAATGGCCACTACAAATATGAGTGTACTGCAAAAGAGCAGGCCAGTCAAAAAAATGAGAGGTTTGTCAAAGAAAAAAACTGGCTACCAAATTGGGCCAAAAAAAATTTGATTCATCCATTCTCTCATAGAAAAGGACCCAAACTAGTTTGGGTTCTTAAAACTAACCCCTGATTTCCTTTTGTAGGTACAAGTGAGAGGAAGCAGCCAAATTTGGTTTTTGGATAGTGGCTGCTCAAAGCATATGACGGGGAACAAGGAACAGTTCCTTTCACTTGAAAACCTCAAAGGAGGAAATGTCTCCTTTGGAAATGGAAAGAAAGGTGAAATTATTGGGGTTGGTAAGGTAGGTAAGGATGACACACGATCCATTGAACATGTGTATCTAATAGATGGCTTGAAATATAGCTTGATCAGGGTATCACAACTGTGTGACAGAGGTAACCTGGTTGCTTTTACTTCCACAAAATGTTTTGTGATTAACCTGCTTACTGACAAGATTGTTTTGCAGGGAAAAAGAATGAATAACATCTATGTCATAGACTTGTCCACACTGTCTGAAAATGAACTCACTTGCCTAAGTGTGTTGGACAGTGATCCCCTCCTGTGGCACAAACGACTTGGTCATGCGAGTCTGACTCAGCTTAACAAACTAGTCTCTAAGGACTTAGTGGTAGGACTTCCTAACATTAAGTTCAAAGAGTACAAAGTTTGTGAGGCTTGTGCAAGGGGGAAGCATGTAAGGTCTTCTTTCAAAAATAAGAAAATAGTCGGTACCACCAGGACGTTGGAACTAGTTCATATGGATCTGTGTGGTCCTATGAGAACTCTGAGGAAAGGTGGTAAGAGATATGTGATGGTGCTAGTTGATGATTATTCAAAGTTCACTTGGACCTTATTCCTGGCATGTAAGGATGAAGCATTTGATATGTTCATCTTATTTGTCAAGAAAACTCAAAATCAATTAGGACATCAACTAGCATCAATAAGATCTGACCATGATACTGAATTTGAGAATGCTAAGTTTGCTGAGTTCTGTGATGAACATGGTGTCAATCATAAATTTTCTGCTCCTAGAACCCCACAGCAAAATGCGGTTGTTGAAAGGAAAAATAGAACTCTTGAACACATGGAAAGAACCATGCTTCTATCTAGCAAACTACCTCACAACTTTTGGGCTGAAGCAATAAACACTGCTTGTTAAATAATCAATAGATGCATGGCCAGAAAGCCCAACATATCCCACCTTAGGACTTTTGGATGCAAGTGTTTTGTGCATAATAATGGCAAAGATTCCCTAGAAAAATTTGACCCCGGAAGTGATGAGGGAGTGTTCTTGGGATATTCATCACATAGAAAAGCTTATAAAGTATACAATAAAATAACTATGTGTGTAGAAGAAAGTGTTCATGTTGTCTTTGATGAAACTAACACTCTTGCTGAGAGATAGGAACCAGAAGATGAGGAGCTTGGACTGGTGAGAAGTAGTGAAAATATTGAAGAAAACATGGAAGATGGAACAGGTGATGGACCAGGTTCAACTACCCCAAGCAACATGATAGGGGGAATTCAACATATGCAACCTGGCCCTGATCCTGCTCCACAGCAACAAGACACCATGGAATTGTCTAGGAATGAACAGCTGGTACTCAAACCACACAGATATCAGAGTTCTCACCCTCTTGAGAACATCATAACAGATTTGACATCCGAAATCAGAACAAGATCATCTTTAAAAAATATGTGTGCGTTCGATGCCTTTCTATCCATGATTGAACCAAAGAACATTGGGAAAGCCCTACAAGATGTTGATTGGGTAAATGACATGCAAGAAGAGTTGAATCAGTTTGAAAGAAGTCAAGTATGGCACTTGGTACCCA
>ML470479.1:139380-150041 GCA_005239535.1 Nicotiana rustica
AAATGATTATATCTTTAAAGTTTTCAAAATGAACTCACGATTTAAAGGTTTTCACACGAAAGTTTGACCAGCTTTATTGAGTCACTGGCTAAGGCTTGACGTGAATAAATTGATGTAGTGCTGAGTTGCTTGTGTTTTTGTTAGGTTGTAGTTTCCGCCATTTGGATTTCATCCTTTCCATTCCCTTTGTGTATTCCTATTATGTTGTCCGTTGATCGTGATTATTGAATTTTCTTTCGTATTATTCGATCGTATTGTTAATTACATTGAGAAATCTTTAGATAGACATTTTGGATCGGTCATTTATACATCTCGCCTTTTACTTATTAGACCGGTGGTGTCTTGACTAGTCCTCGTCACTACTTCACTGAGGTTAGTCTTGATACTTACTGGGCACCGCTGTGGTGTGCTCATACTACACTTCTGTACATTTTTGTGTGTAGATCCAGGTTATCGTTGTTAGCAGCTGCGCAGATCATTGCTGAGGAGACTCAAGTTAACCTGTTGCTGCGTTCGCAGGCTTCGGAATCACCTTCCTGTTTTATTCTATTCAACTGTACTTACTTATTCCTAGCCAGTTGTATTTAGATTTGATAGAAGGATTTCATAGAGCTTATGACTTGTATTTACCGGGTTTCGGAAAATTATAAACTCTGTCAAGATGTCTATATCGAGACTGTTATAATTCCTTTATTATTGTTGTTTTTTAGTTGAAAAGTTAGGCTTACCTAGTCCCTAAGACTAGGTGCCATCACGATATCCAACGGAGGAAAATTTGGGTCGTGAAAAGTTGGTATCAGAGCTCTAGGTTCATAGGTGCTACGAGTCATAAGTGGGTTTGGTAAAGTCTTGTGGATCGGTACGGATACGTCTGTACTTATATTCGAGAGGCTACGGTACTATCAGGACAATTTCACTTCCTTCATTCCTATCGTGCGAGTTCATTGATCTTAAAGTTTGAAATTATCGTTCCATTCTCTCACCGATTGTGAGGACACGAGCGGCGGTTCCAGATGATGTTAACCCGAAGCAAATGTCACAAGGGTCAGGGACAGAGACGAAAAAGGAGCATGTGCCACAGTTAAGATGCCTACCAGAGCAGCCGTTGAGGAGTCGCCAGTAGTCCTAGTTAGGAGGCAGGTACTGGGGGTGCCTGTTGCTACCCCAGACTTCAAAAGACCGGAACGCAGTTTGAGTATAAGTGGTACATCGGCTCGGGATGGGTTGATTCTAGTGCACCAGTTGCTTCACAAATCTGGGGAGGAGTTCAGATTCCCACCGTCTACACTCCAGACCAGCGAGATCATATTGGTCAAGTTCCAGTTGTCATGGCAGTACGACATGTGGTTTCAGTTCAGCCCGTGGTTAGGACAACAACATCGGAGGTAGAGCACCTTGGGATTTAAAGGTACTGAAAGTACCACCCTTCTATCTTTCAGTAGATTGGTGGCGGGTAATTCCCAGGGTTTTCTGGAGGAGTGTCACCATATTCTTCGTACTTCGGGTATTATAGAAATGAGTGGGATTGCTTTTGTCACGTCTCAGGTCCAGAGTAGTGGGTTGATCAGCGGTGGCGACATATGAGTTGGGGTAACCTGGCCGAGTTAGCTTCACTAGCATGGATTCAGTTTTCGGAGATCTTTTGAGGGAGGTTGCACCTCAGTTCCGTCGGGATGTACATCGTACGGAGTTTGAACAGTTGCATAAGGGCGCTATGTCACCAATGGAGTACGTCGTCAGATTCAGTGAGTTGGTCAGATATACACCTCACTTGGTTGTTTCAGTTAGAGGGCGAGTCCGTAGATTCATTGAGGGACTCATACACGGTAGAGAATCTGGGGTCAACCAGTTTAGTTGCATTACTAGCTTCGCATGGGAGCGTTTCCGATACTCATGGGTCTCAGAGGATCCGTATCGTATGTCTTCCACAGCCACATCGGTAGAGAGATTATTTTCAGTGTGGAGATATTAGCCACAGGGTGAGAGATTGTTTCAGGATTCAGGTGGTAGAGTTATTGTAGGGTGTTCAGGTGGATAGAAGGCGCCTAAGAGGGGGAGGCCCGACCTGTTGATGTGTTGCATATAGTAGGCTAGAGGCCGTTGTGCCAAATATTATCACCCAGGTATGGCTTCATGTGCTAAAGTGGGGTACCATTGTATTTCACTATAGTCCTGTTGATCAGGAGGAGTTCCCATTATTTGTTGTCTCATTTATGAGTGAGTTTCATGTGTTGCACTCTATTTTTGTGCTTGCTCATGTTGGGAGATTCTATGAGTAGTAGCCGTGTCTATCATTGTTTTATTCATCCTTGCTAGTGGTGAAACTGGAAGTAAGTCCATGTCGTCCTCCGTGGAGAGCTTTATGTGATTCTTCTGAATATTTTGTTTTCGAGCTGTGATTTGATACTCCATTGAGATGCGAGTAAGTGAGCGTTATGATTTTGTTAGCCGAGATGAATTAGTGGGAGATCTTTATTGGTATGATATATATTCGACATGTGTCGTAGAGTTGAGGGCGAGACCCTCTTGATTCTTTGTGATTTGATATGTTTGGACCGGGTTGAGTACCGCGGTGGAAATTTTATCAAGATGGTATCCTTGTGATTTGTTGATATGCTTTGCTTCTCTCTTGTTATATTGCTTTTGGTAAGTCAGTATCGATAGAGAGTTATGCCTATGGGCATGTTTGATAGTACATTTATATATGCTTCTATCTGTTCTACTCAACCATTTCGTTATGTGCTTCTTTAGTTCAGTTTGCGGGATGTGTGCCCGGTAGTGTTAGCTATGACTCGGTGATTCGGGTGTCTACTGATGAGGTCTTCGTGTTTATTGCATCATTATTGGTACTATGGGATTTGGAAACAGAGAGTTCTTCCATATGCGGGACTAATTGCCAATGTCGAGTTGATTTCGGGCAGTTATGGTGATCAAAAGTGCTATTGAGCCTATGTGTGATGTGCTATGTTGTGTGGCCGTGCCTTATGGGTGTGGACCTGAGTTGATGCAGCCGGTTGAGGCTAATGCCGGACATGGATTTAGAATTGGGTCTTTTGGAAATGAGTAGAAAGTGAGGACTTAAGGTATGAGGCTTATTGCTGATGATGAGAAGGCTATATGGCAGTTGTGATGGTGTCATCAGGATTATTTAGGTTGGGGTGACATGGGATCACCCGCGGGTGTGTGTTGGGAATGCGCAATCAGTGATTGGATGAGTTCAAAGTGAATCTTAGCACGTTCGAGGACGAACGTTTGTAAGAGGGGGAGATTGTGATGACCCAATAGGGTCATCCCGTATATTCTATTTAATTTTGTGTTATGAGGTCGTGAAAACCTCCTTCTATCTCACCTCGATTTGCGTGTGCAGCCCGGGCGTGTAGCCGGGAAGCGTTTATGTGGAAAAAAAATTGATAAAAATGATAATTTTGTATTGGAAATTTGAATAAAGTTGACTTCAGTCAACGTGTTTGGTAAACGGACCCGGACCCGTGATTTGACGGTCCTGGAGGGTCCTTAGAAAAATATGGGACTTGGGCATATGCCGGAATCGAATTCCTAGGTCCCAAGCCCGGGAAATGAATTTTTAAAGAAAATTGTTTTCTGAAAAATATAAAGGTTTTTGAAAATGAAAATTGAGGTGAAACCTGTGATATCAGGCCCGTATTATGGTTCCGATTCCCGATACAGGTTCGATATGATTTATATGTGTTATCTGTGAAGTTTGGAAATAAACGGACTTCGTTTGGCGTGATCCGGACCTTAAATGCAAAAATTGATGTTTAAAGGAGTTTTGAGAAATTTCATTGATCTTGAGGTTTAACTCGATGCTTATGATGCTATTTTGGTGATTTGATTACTCGAGTAAGTCCGTAGGATGTTGTAGAGGTTGTGTGCATATATGGTTTCGAGCGATGAGGGCTCGGGTGTGTTTCAGATAGGCGTCGGGGTGTTGAAACTTAGAAAAATCTGGTTTTTTGTTGTTGTTATGTCTGTTGTCCCTCCCTTCTATGCGATCGCATAGCCTTAGACGCGATCGCATAGTGTAAATTTAAAATGCCCAGTTTTTCTTCTACGCGTTCGCAGGAATCCATCCGCGATCGCGGAAGCCAACCTGCTCCTTATACGCGATCACATAAGCTACTCCACGATCGCGTAGAGCGTTTTTGACCTGTGATATTTTTCCTCTACGCGATCGCAAACAATTTCATGCGATCGTGATGCTTTAAAAGCCTGGGTAGATTATAAGTTTCCAAAATCGGGGGTTTCACCATTTTAAACATATTTTGACTTCTAGAACTCGGTTTTGGGCGATTCCTTGAGGGATTTTCACACAACTCAAATGGGTAAGTGTTCTTCCACTAAAATTAAATATATTTCATGAATTAGTTCTTGTTTTTATCATTTAAATTGTGTTTTGGGTTGAGGGGATTGTGGGTTTTGAAAGAAAACTTCAAAAATGAAAATTCATGATTTGAATGACCAAATGTTATCGGAATTGGATCAATTTAGTATGGGTGAACTCATATCGGAATGGGTAATCGGAATTTGTAAAAAATTTCGGGTTCCGAGGTGCGGGCCCGGGGGTCGACTTTTGGATCGATTTTTATAAATTTATAAAGATTGAAACTTTATTTTTCGGAATCATTCCTTATATATTTTATATGTATTTTGAAGTTGTTTAGGTTGATTTTGAGCCGTCCTGAGGCCTTCCCGCCCGAGAAGTCTATTTTTTAATACCTGGTTGTCGTCTTTGAGGTAAGTATCTTGCCTAACTTTGTGGGGGGGGAACTACCCCTTAGGATTGAGTCTTCTATGTTAATTGTAGTCCGCGTACGCGAGGTGATGAGTGTGTATTCAAACTTATTTGCAAATATATTGCCCTTTAGGGATTTTTTGGTCCTTATGTTCCCTATATCTGAATTGAACTTGTTATATCTGAATTCCTGATTTCTAATCTCATCTCCTCCTGTTCAAGTTAGAAGTACTTGCCTAGAATTCCTTGTTTCTTATATGATATTAATTGACTTAAATGAAGACTTTGTTTTTCCTACCGCTTCATATGTTGCCTATTTACTGAGCATTGTTCAAACAGAGTTTATTCGGTGAAGCTAATTGTCTAAGTGAGATTGCTTATAGTTGATTCCCTTGCCGGGATGTTTGATTCTTGGTTGCGAACTTGAATGTCTAGAATTGTTGCTATATTTGTCTTGTCTTCCCCTCGTTATGTTGTTCTCCCTTTGTGTTTGGAATTCCTCTCAGTGGCTACTTCTTATGAGCGAGTTATTACTACTTTTGTGAATTAAGCCTTTGTATTGATTTGCTCATCGCATGTTGTGTTCGGCCTTGTTGGCTTTCGCGCCGGTTGTGGCAATATATGTTGTTTTCTGTCGCATTCTTGTTGTTTTCCTCAGTGGCTGCATTGCATATTTAAATTGGGACTACAGACAGAGATCTGGGAGCTTTCCCCCTGTACTGCATCGCATATTTAAATTGGGACTACGGACAGAGATCCGGGAGCTTTCCTCCTGTACTGCATCACATATTTAAATTGGGACTACGGACAGAGACTCGGGAGCTTTCCCCCTGTACTGCATCGCATATTTAAATTAGGACTACGGATAGAGATCCGGGAGCTTTCTCCCTGTACTGCATCACATATTTTAATTGGGACTACGGACAGAGATCCCTGAGCTTTCCCCATGTACTACATCACATATTTAAATTGGGACTACGGACAGAGATCCGGGAGTTTTCCCATGTACTGTATCGCATGACAAATTCTGAGTGGCGGACTGAGTTCTGGTAGTTTTATGATTGAGGAGATTTTAATCGAAAGATATAAATATATATATTGAAAAGTATAGCTGAAAAGTAATTATCTCTAGGAAAAGCTACGTCTAAAGCACTTCTTTCCGAAAGTACATTTGGAAAACATTTGTCTTGCAGAATGATGATATTTGAAAGAGCAGTACTTGGAAAAATATATTTTGCACATCACGTGTTTTGATGACATTTGAAAGAGCAGTACTTGGGAAAATATATTTTGAACATCACGTGTTTTGATGATATTTGAAAGAGCAGTACTTGGAAAAATATATTTTGAACATCACGTATTTTGAAGATACTTGAAAAAGCAGTATTTGGGAAACTGTATTTGAACACTTGGTATTTGAAGAGACTATGTTATAAAGATTTCTCTTTATAAAAATATATAAATATACATTCAGAGAAAGTATGTTTCAAAGAATAAATTTATCTATTCCAAAATGATTATATCTTTAAAGTTTTCAAAATGAACTCACGATTTAAAGGTTTTCACTCGAAAGTTTGACCTGTTTTATTGAGTCATTGGCTAAGGCTTGACGTGAATAAATTGATGTAGTGCTGAGTTGCTTGTGTTTTTGTTAGGTTGTAGTTCCCGCCATTTGGATTGCATCCTTTCCATTCCCTTTGCGTATTCCTATTATGCTGTCAGTTGTTCGTGATTATTGAATTTTCTTTTGTATTATTCGATCGTATTATTAATTACATTGAGAAATATTTAGATAGACATTTTGGTTCGGTCATTTATACATCTCGCCTTTTACTTATTAGACCGATGGTGTCTTGACTAGTCCTCGTCACTACTTCACCGAGGTTAGTGTTGATACTTACTGGGCACCGCTGTGGTGTGCTCATACTACACTTCTGCACATTTTTGTGTGCAGATCCAGGTTATCGTTGTTAGCAGCTGCGCAGATCATTGCGGAGGAGACTCAAGGTAACCTGCTGCTGCATTCGCAGGCTTCAGAGTCACCTTCCTGTTTTATTCTATTCAACTGTACTTACTTATTCCTAGACAGTTGTATTTAGATTTGATAGAAGGATTTCGTAGAGCTTATCACTTGTGTTTACCGGGTTTTGGGAAATTATAAACTCTGTCAAGATGTCTATATCGAGACTGTTATAATTCCTTTATTATTGTTGTTGTTTAGTAGAAATGTTAGGCTTACCTAGTCCCTAAGACTATGTGCCATCACGATACCCAACAGAGGAAAATTTGGTTCGTGACAATAATTATTGAATTAATTACAGTCACACATGAGCAGGAATCTATCTATATTTAGTTCATTTCAAATTCTTTGTACTAATCCCTAAATGAACCCGTTCCAAGAAGTCTCATAAGTACTCAATTAGCCTAGAGGTAGGGAACTCTTAACTGTCTAGTCAATGACACTCCTACAACTATTAGACTCCCACTTGAATAAAAATTTGGCCCGTTAAAAATCTAATAGCCTCATCTTATAAAAGGTCATCATTACCTTCCTTATTAATAACCTACTAAGTCGAACCAAGATCATTGTTCTTCTAATCAAAACTGATCACTTTTCTTTTCTTCCTAACAACACTCGTAATCATGTCTTCACCACCACCTGCTTCTTCTTCTTCATCGCCAAATCGTGATTATGATGGAGGTCTTTATGAATCAGATTCAGATTCTCCATCTGTATACAGTTCTCAATCTTCAGAAAGAACCTCAACCCCTGAAAACCCTCCTATTCCAGAACCCATATCTAACCCTAACCCAGCCCCTCGTGGTCGTCGTGTAAAGGTTCTTGCGAGAAAATCAATGGCTTCTGGGTCCCGCAAGATTCTTGGAGGCAATTCTGCAGGCTGAAAAGGATAATAATTTTGAATCATCAAGTGAATCTTTTAAATCAACCAACGAGGAGGAAGCACCTGGTCATCAAATTCTGAACAAGGTAATCTTGATGTTATTTTTGAATTTGTTAATGCTGAGAACAGGTTTGTTCTGGTTGGGTCGGTAGTTGATGTTGAAGTGTCGAGTAGGCGAAGAAAATTGGGAAAAGGAAAATTTCTTGAGAGAGAGGGATTTGGGGAGGATGGTACCACATTGGCTATTTGTGGTCCCATTCCTGAGAAGGTTAGAGAATATGTCACAGAGTTAGGGGGAAGTGTAGTCTAGGAAGCAGCGGCAAGTTTATCAAGCTTGAAAAAGGAGCAAATGAACCTGTTTCATTTGGGGGACGAGACGTTGGATAACAGGATAAGGAAACTAGGGGAGTCCTATAACCCCAAGAAAAGGAGGACTTAGAAGTCCAAGAAGGCTACTAACCCAGTTCCTTCTAAGAAGAGGAAAGCTTCTGTAGTTGCTGATGATCATGTTCCTAAGGTGCGTGCTACACGTAGTGCTGTGAGAGAGGAAGAAGAACTGTTTAAGAAGGCTCTGCTAGAGAGCAAGAAAAAGAGAGCTGGAAAAGGAAAGGCTAAAGTAGGAGAGCCTGTGGAGACTGTTGAGGTTGAAGAGGATACGATGGACCTGGTCCATCATGAGGAGCAGACTGCTCATGTTGTGGTTGAGGCACCAAAATCAAAAATGTCTAAGTCTTCTTCAAAGAAGTCAGCTACAATGTCTGCCACACCTACAAGAACTGTTAAAAGAACTAGGTATAAGGCAAGAAAAGTGAAAATCGTTGAGAATGATGATGATAAAGAGTGGAGTGGAGAAGATGAGGGGGAAATTGGTGAGGTGACTGACAGAATCACCTTGTTTGGCAAAAGAAAAATTCTAAAGGGAAAGTTGTTGAAGGATCTCGAGGAACCTGGGATGCGATACTTGCTGGACACATTGGATATTCAGGGGTGGAAGAACATGGTCCTTCACATGGAAGGAAAGTTGGATAGAGCTAAACTGGTGGAGTTCATGGGTAATGCAGTGGTCAAGGAAGGCAGGGTCACTATCACAGTCAAAGAAATTCAAGTATCCTTTGATGCTAAATAGCTAGGAGAAATTCTGCACATTCCTGCTGAGGGCTACAAAGATCACACTAGGCAAAGATGGCCTAGTTTGGATAGGATGGCCTCAGCAATCAACATTACTAGATTCTTCAGTGACAATGAAAGGGAAATTGAACCCCGGCCAGTCTACAAAAGTGAAATGAAGCCAGAGCACAAGTTGCTCTTCGAGTTTTTCATCAAGTTCTTGCTGCCAAGACAAGAACGATGGCACAAAGCCAACTATATGGATCTGGCCTTGATGGAGTGTTTATATAGGGGAAAGCAGATCAACTGGCCAGCCTTCATCATCCAACTCTTGGACAGAGATGTGAATGGAACAAAAGCACATGCAATCCCATATGGCTTTATTTTGACAGCGGTGCTTGCTCATTTTGATGTTCCTATGAAAAAGGCTGAGATAGCTACTGCCAAGGACTATTTGGGGAAGGATACTTTGCTGACTTGCAATTATAATGTCAATGTTCCTGCAGATGAACCTGGTTCATCTAGGAAGCAGCCTGTCAACAGCAAATTCAGAACTTTGGTGCAGGAAAGCGAGATCAAGGATATGGAAATCCTTCGTTTGAAATCTCGTTTGATTGAGGTTGAAGCTGAGCGGGATGCTCTCAGGGGTGAATTAGAAAAAGAGAAGGAAAAGAATGAGGGTGTTCTTAACCAGATGCTTTCTCTTCTACAAAACAAGACCACAACCTCCTTTGCACCTTCCCATCCTTTGGCTGTCCAGAGCTACCAAAACCCTTCTTTGACCAGTTGTTTTGTTTCTGTTGTTTTTATTCTGTCTTGCTCATGGTTATGGCTATTTTTGTTTTTTTGTATGGTGTTTGATGTTCGTTCCTAATCAATGAATTTTTGTTGTTTTGTTATTTACTTGTCTCAATTTCTTAGATAACTTACATTTATTTGTTTCTTATGATGATTAATCATGTTTGCACCTGCAGTTGCCTCAATGGCCATGAGTAGTTGTTAACAACACTGGTAAGTTTATCATTTTGCAAACTTTTCGATGATGCCAAAAGGGGGAAGACATGTGCTTTTATATTTCAAGTGATATTTATAACCTAATAATGAACATAGATTCTCTATGATAAATGCTTAAAAACATACAAAGTGTTGGAAGTGTATACAGGGAGAAGCACAGTGTTTGTCATCATCAAAAAGGGGGAATTTGTTGACCCAAGTCACTGCATAGTTTTGAAGATTGACAAATGTCTGACCAGTTGAACCAGGTCCATCAGAGCACACATACTTGACCTGACGCATTGGCACGTGAATCGTATATGCATAGGAGATGAATACGATTGTGAAGTATCAATGAACAAAGAGAGTGGCTCCTAATCCGAAAAGGTTACAAACTGATAAGAGAATAGAATTTGAATTCATCAAGGACAGTAACGAAGGAAGGAAGTTGAGTTTAATACGAACTCTTTCTCCCAGGAAGAGTTGTACCAGAACTGTATGACGAACTCAACAACTGACTCTATAAATAATTGAAGTATTCTTTCTTGAATCACCAATGCACAAAAGTAGAAATTTATCAAGAATCGAAAGAAAAATTCCCAGAGATTTTGCAAGCAGAATTATTGTGCGATATAAAGGCTACAGACCAGCTAGAAGAACCAGTTCCATCTGTTTGTCATTGATTCTAGTTGGTTGTAGTAGGCGATTTAATATTGTATCTTTTCAGCTTTCATAGAAGTAATTGTAATAGGTACACATTGTTCAAGTTAGAGTCAACTTGAAGCTTGTAGAAATTAGCTAGAGGCTAGTTACTATGAAGGGATTAGAGATAGTCCTAGGATTACAAAAGAGTTTATTTTGTAAGTCCGTTTGGCTCAGAGTTTTAGTGAAGAGTTTGAGAAAAT
>ML470479.1:150235-174377 GCA_005239535.1 Nicotiana rustica
TTTATTATTCCGCAACAGTAGAAGTTGGAACACCAAGAAGAATCCGGTTCTTCTAGAGAGACAGCACTCGAAAAATTGGATACCACACAAATTAACCTATCTTCTTATGTGGTATTGACGTCTAAAACATCACTTTCGTACCTTAATTTCCTAGTTATGAATCTCTTTTAGATTAATTCATACTTTGTTGTAATCCCGTTGTTCTGAAAATTAAGCATGCATTCTTACCATGTTGAACTAAGTAATATGCCTGCTCAACTCTGTTAATGTTGCACATGCTATACTCTTTCACTTTTTATGAACCTATATTGTCATTCCTTAGGCTCAAACTCTTCTATCAAGGATTTTCTCTGTTGATCTTTTAAGTTTTCATAATTAGATCCTCTGTTTTGAAATTGCCTTGAGATGTTTTGACCATGCTAATGCTTGAAACCTCTTTAGAAGTAGTCTGTCGTCCTATGATGATCCACCACCACCCCCACCCCCTAAAACTGAAAAATGCAGGCATAAACTTGTCCTATGTGTGTCCTGCCAACATGTCGCATGATTTTGTCTGTACATTTTGGTGATGATTAGATTTACAGTCTTAACAAAATAAGTGTGCGGGCTTCCTTCTTAGACTAGTTAGTTCAACATATAGTCAGTTGTATGTAATCATGTATGAGTCCCTCGTCTGGGTTTGATATCTGTTCTATGTGATGTTGAGCTTGGCTATTTGGTTCAGACTTACTGCTGGTTTCATGAGATGGGCTCTAGATCTACTGGAGCAAGGCCTAGAAAAGCATTGGGTTATCTATACTGGGCCCATCATTGGTCCTTAGTGGCCTTCTGTTGTAATTATTCATATTTGATTATTTCATATGGCCTATAATAACTTGTAATAATGAATGATGGGGAAGTTAATAAAAAGAGATCTGGGATGCTTTAAATTTCGCATTAATGGGTAGATAACATGTTTATAGGGTCTACATGCTTGTTTGCTACTTTGTTTGGCGTGCTTATTTATATATACTAATAGAGATCATGCCTATAGGAATTCAAACACCTCACTCATTCAACTTGTCTAATTATCATAAGCATGAGTTTAAGTGCTTTACCTGTTCACATGTCTACTTCTACTTATTATTAGATAGCATGTCTATAGGAATCAAACATCAATAATTATTCTCTCAATTTGTGCAACTGAAATGTGCTTATTAGATAGCATGCCTATAGGATCATGTTAATATATGTTTTTGCTAATTCCCATCTAGATGCCATGTCTATAGGGCTTTAATTGATTAATTAATCGACTGCTTCTGTTGTCTTATCACTCTGCCCACATAGATAACATGCTTATAGGAATAAGCACGATAAATCTGCCAATTTTTAGAGGACCTGGCTATAAATACTTCTATTCGCTTAGAAAGCATGACAACAGGATAAAATACGAGTAATTTCGAGTTTTTTCAATGGCTTTCATTGTCTCATTGTCCAAATCACTTAGATATCACGTCAATAGGTTTTCATAACTTGTAATTTGGAATCTCGATAATCTGAATTGCAGCACTGCCCATGAGATATTCTTAAACTGTGTGGTCACTTAAAAGCCATGCCTATAGGTTTAAGAAACACCTCGATTCTGAAACTGACTACTTCATAATATGAAATCTGCCCGCATGCATTTGTTGTTACATGTGGAGGCTAACATGGGCCTTTGATTGTCTTTATGTGAAGTGCTATCTGTTTTGAATGTCACTTAGTTTTATCATTATTGATCAATCTAAGTAAATTCTAGAACCACCCAAATAGTAGGTCCAAAGCCTTTTGGACCATAGGCATGGGACGGGTAGCGCACGCATAGTGTACGACTCATAATTGAATTAGAACGCTCTTAGGTAAACAATTTCAACATAGTGATCACGTAGCAGGAGATGATAGTCGGTGTCCGCTGAATAATATGAGTAACTCCTATTATAAAGGGAGTTGCGAAGTATTATTTATGTTGCACGGTGTGATCCTTTAGGCTAAAAAACTTAGGACCACCATTTCCTTTATACACTTTGTCATTTAATATGGACCATTGTAATTGTATCCTTGCAGTCCTTAAAGACTTATACCAATTCTCATTTGTGTTACAATGAAACTCTTCGACTTTTATATTTCTTTATTTATCTGATCACCTAGTCTAATCCACATAGTTTTATGTTCGGAGGGGACCCACAGTTGTGGACCTCGAAGAGTGCCTAACACCTTCTCTTTGAGGTAATTTGAGCATGTATACGGTAAAATCGGGGGAGCCAGATTTTAAGGCTCCTACAGCATTCTGAGCCTCGACCTCGACTGTATCGGAGCGACACCCAAAGTTTAACCCTGAGGTGCACTCCTCGAGGAAGCATTCCGAGGGGTCGATATACCTTGAGGCGGAGCGATATTCGAAGACCGTCATAAAAAGGCGGGAAACTCCCAAGAGGCACGTGATTAAAGCTGACAAAGTACACAAAATAGTACAGGCCCGTATCGCGGCACTAAATGGTTGTACCAGTCATCTCTCTTTTGTAATAATTACACATGTACTATGATGGGACGCCCCCTCATATATAAAGGGGACCCTTGTCACTTTGTAAACATATATGATATTCAATACAAGAACAAGAACATCTCTGCTTTCTAACTAAAACATTCTCTACAGTTGCTTAATTGATTTATTGCTTTTCATTTATTGTGTTCTTGAGTTGTTCTTCATTTATCACTTGGTATTGATCATAAATAGGCCATTATTTAGGCCTTCAACACTGTTATACCATTATCGATAGCCCCTTGTCAAGCTTCTAAAGCTCGACCTCGAGGCCCATTCCGACCACCCTCGAGACCGGTGTCTCCATTGCCCGGTTTGCATAATCTCGTTTCTTTTTGCTCTTATTTCGTTTTCTCACTTCTCACTTAGCATCTGCTGCCTAAACAACTAGTATTAAGATAAATCACGTATTTTTAGAACCACATAATCAAGTATAATTATAATTACCATTTTCGGTAAATAGTTTGGCGCCCACCGTGCGGCTAAAAATAATAGTGATTGTTTTAGTGTTAGTTTTCTAAAAACACAACTTATTCTTCACGCTTTTTCTTGCCCAAAAATCTTCAGTTTCAGGTCAGAATATGTCTAACTCAGTAAACTGAGGACCACAGACCGCAAGAACCCGTGATGAAACGGGACAAGGTGCCCACCACCATGAAAGAACAAACTCAAAATTGTATAACTAAAGGAACTGTTGTGTTCAGAGAAGAAGATGTTGAAGCCTTGTCCCAAACACATAATGATGCACTGGTAATTTCTTTTCTCTTGAATAGCGTTCAAATTAAGCGTGTGCTCGTTGGTCCAGGTAGCTCGGCCAATATAATCATATTTAGGGTAGTGGAGCAGCTTGAGCTTCTCGACCAAATCGTACCCAATCTAGAGCCCTAAATGGGTTTAACATGGCAAGCGAAACGACAAAGGAGGAAATCATCCTCCCAGTCAATGTGTCTGGTACAGTTATGGGCACCAAGTCTCATGTCATCGAGGGAGACACGAGATACGATGCCCTGCTTGGAAGGCCATGGATACACGGCATCAGGGTGGTACCGTCGACGCTCCACCAGATGTTGAAATTCCCAACTACAGAGGGCATAAAAATGGTGTATGGCAAGCAAAACGTGGCAAAGGAAATATTCGCACTAGAGCCCATATACTCCACCTCGGAGGGGTCAGAATATAAATGAGCCCTCGAGGATGATGGGGAAGACATCCTCACCCCTAGAACCTTTGTTTCCTCCGAAGAATCGGACGCAACAAAATCAGCGGTCGAAGAATTGAAGCAAGTTGTTTTGATGAAACACCTACCAGATCAAAAGGTATACCTGGGAACGGGATTAACCCCCGAGCTCAGGAAAGAACTCATTTAATTTCTTATTGACATCATTGATTGCTTTTCTTGGTCCCACTTAGACATGACAGAGATCTCCCCGGGAATAACCACCCATCGACTAAGCGTCGACCCCAGGTTCAAATCGGTGAAGCAAAAAAGGAGGCCTCAGTCCGAGGTAAAGCATGCGTTTGTCAAACATGAGGTAACAAAACTCCTCAAAATAGGGTCCATCAGGGAAGTAAAATATCCTGAGTGGTTGGCCAATGTAGTAGTGGTTCCCAAAAAAGGGAACAAGTTAAGAATGTGCGTAGATTATAAAGACTTAAATAAAGCATGCCCTAAAGATTCATTCCCGCTACCCAACATCGATCGATTGATTGATGCCACGACCGGCCATAAGATTATCACCTTTCCCGATGCCTACTCCGGGTATAATCAAATTCAAACGAACCCCGAGGATAGGGAAAAGACTTTGTTTATCACGAAGTATGGCACATACTGCTACAATGTAATTCCGTTCAGGCTAAAAAATGCAGGGGTCACGTACCAGCGCCTAGTTAATAGGATGTTCGAACATCAAATAGGCAAATCCATCGAAGTTTACATTGATGACATGCTAGTTAAGTCTCTCCGCGCAGAAGACCATTTGACTTATTTGCAGGAAACTTTGGACGCCCTTAGAAGTTAGAACATGAATCTCAATCGCGAGAAATGTGCCTTCGGCGTAGGTTCAGGCAAATTTTCAGGCTTCATGGTATCAAACGGGGGGATTGAAATCAACCCCGACAAAATCAAGTCCATCGAAAAAATCACGGTGGTCAACAACGTAAAGGCCGTACAGTGTTTGACCGGACGAATAGCGACGTTAGGCCGATCCATCTCGAGGTCATCAGATTGGAGCCATCACTTTTTCTCCCTACTCAAAAAGAAAAACAACTTTGAGTGGACTTCAGAGTGTCAGCGCGCCTTGGAGGAATTGAAACGGTATCTCTCAATCCCGCCTTTTCTCCACACCCAAAAAGAGGATGAAACACTATACTTTTACTTAGCAGTGTCCGAGGTAGCGGTAAATGGAGTATTGGTTCGAGATGAGCAAACTACGCAATTCCCTATCTACTATGTAAGTCGAATCCTGGGAGATGCTGAAACCAGGTATCCACACTTAGAAAAATTAGCTCTTGCATTAATAAGTGCGTCTCGAAAATTGAAGCCTTATTTTCAATGTCACCATATATGTGTTTTAACAACATATCCCCTTCGAAATATATTGCATAAACCTGAATTGTCAGGCCGACTGGCCAAATGGGCCATCAAGCTCTGGGGTACGATATCGAATATCAGCCCCGAACGGCTATCAAGTCCCAAATTTTGGCGGAGTTCGTGGCTGACTTTATGCTCGCCCTTATGCCCGAGGTAGAAAAAGAACTTCTACTAAAAACGGCCTCATCACCGAGGGTATGGACCTTAGTCACTGATGGTGCCTCGAACATGAAAGGATCCGGGCTCGGCGTAGTTCTAAAGCCACCTACAGGTGGCGTGATTAGATAATCTATAAAAATTACAAATTTGACTAACAATGAAGCCGAGTATGAGGCTATGATTGCAGGTCTCGAATTGGACAAAGGCGTAGGAGCGGAAGTGGTCGAAGCAGATTTTGATTCCCTTCTGGTAATAAATCAGGAAAATAGGAGCTTCGAGGTGCGAGAGGACAGGATGCAACGGTACCTAGACAAACTTCAAATCACTTTGCATCGTTTCAAAAACTGGACACTAGTCCATGTACCTCGGGAGCAAAACAGCGAGGCCGACGCACTCGCAAACCTAGGATCATCCGTTGAAGAAGATGACATACTCCCCGAGGTTGTTGTTCAGCTATCCACATCGGTGATCAAAGAAGGCCATGCCGAAATCAACTCCACCAGCCTGACATGGGATTGGAGAAACAAGTATATCGATTATTTGGTAAGTGGGAAGCTACCCACGGACCCAAAAGAATCAAGGGCCCTTCGGACCAGAGCAGCCCGATTTTCACTCGACGAGAATGGAGCTCTATACAGGAAAGCCTTTGATGGGCCTCTAGCAGTATGCTTGGGACTAGGAGACACTGATTACGTGCTCCAAGAAATCCATGAGGGCACCTGCGAAAATCACTCCAATGCAGATTCTTTAATTCGAAAGGTGATCATAGCAGGTTACTATTGGGATAGCATGGAAAGGGACATCAAAGAGTTCTTCCAAAAATGCGACAAATGTCAAAGATTTGCACCAATGATCCACCAACCCTGTGAACAGCTACATTCGGTCTTATCGCCATGGCCATTCATGAAATGGGGAATGGACACAGTCGGCCCCCTACCAACGGCACCAAGTAAAGCTAGATTTATTATATTTATGAATGACTACTTCTCAAAATGGGTGGAAGCACAGTCCTACGAGAAGATAATAGAAAAAGAAGTCATCGACTTCATCTGGGATCACATCATGTGCCGATTCGATATCCCCTCCAAGATAACGTGTGATAATGGGAAGCAGTTCATCGGAGGCAAAGTAACAAAATTTCTCGAGGATCACAAAATAAAAAGAATCCTATCGACGCCCCACCACCCATGTGCAAATGGTCAGGACGAATCCACAAATAAGACCATCATTCAAAACTTGAAAAAGAAGTTAGAAAATGCGAAGGGGAAATGGAGAGAAATGCTGCCCGGGGTGCTATGGGCATATCGAAAAACCTCTAAATCGAGCACACAAGAGACGCCATTCTCTTTGGTATAAAAGTCCGAGGCTTTGATACCGGTCGAGGTCAGAGAGCCAAGCGTCTGATTCCGACATGCCACCGAAGACTCAAACAATGAGGCCATGACTATGGCCCTCAAACTATTAGACGAGAAGCGAGAAGCTTCGCTGGTCCGGATGGCCGCCCAAAAACAAAGAATCGAAAGATACTATAACCTAAGAACAAACCTCCGACATTTTGGAGTCGGGTACTTGGTCCTAAGGAAAGTCACCCTAAGCACTCGAAACCCTAATGAAGGGAAGCTAGGCCCGAGCTGGGAAGGAACGTACCGCGTCCTCGGAGTAATTGGAAAAGGGTCCTACAAACGCGGCACCATCGAAGGCGAGCAACTTCCAAACCATTGGAACATATCAATGCTCAAACGCTATTATTGCTGAGGTACAATCCTCTCCCTCTTTCCTTCGCATTTTACACTAACCAAATGTGCAGGTGTTCGATTAAAAGGAATCATAGCACCCTCCAGCTCGAAGGCCTTAGATTTTAAAGCATGTGCTTCGCTCTTTTTCCCTCACGTCGGATTTTACCCCAAATGGGTTTTACCAACGAGGTTTTTAACGAGGCAACAACCATATGCTACCTAAGGAGAACTCACCAAGTATTCAAGGGTTCTCTTAGATCAGCCTCAAATACTGAGGGGCATTCCCCCGGGAAATCACCTCCTCAAAGAAACCAAAAGATGCCAAAGAGGGTCTCGATAGGAGAACAATGTATAGGACCAAACGGTCGAATGAACCGTGTCCACATAGAATAAATGGAACCCTTGATGGTGAAGAAAAGTATACTTGTACCAAGTAATCGAAGGAGAAACTCTTATCATCAAAAAACACTTCACGTGTCAAAGAAGTTTGCTACTTTCACAAGAAACGGCCCTAGGGCCAGGAATTTCCCGAACAATCAGGGACTAATACCGAAAACTCGAAGCCGTAAGACCTCGGGGCAGGTAACTTCGAGCCCATAAGCCCTCCATGAGGCACCAATGTAATCCTTCCACGAGGCAATATCGACAACTTTTGATTTCTCGGGAACTTCCATCGACAGTCACCCCATTGAAACACTAGAAACCGAAGCCTTAAGACCTCAAGGCTGGCCACCTCGAGCTCATAAGCCCTCCATAAGGCACCAACGTAAGCCCTCCACGAGAAAATGATAAAACTGTAAGACCTCAAGAAAGGCATGTACAAATTTGCAAGATCTAAAGAAAAGGCATAACCGCAGCTCGGGGGATGTCCTCAACAGCCACTCCATCGAGTCACCAAAAACTCAAAGATGTAAGACCTCAACGCTGGAAACCTCGAGATCGTAAGCCCTCCATTAGGAAACATCAACAATATAAGCCCTCCAAGAGGAAATATCGGCTCCAACTCAGAGACTATCCTCGACTGGCGGCTCATCAAGATATCTAACTCGAAGTTGTAAGACCTTAGGGCCGGCAACTTAGAACTCATAATCCCACCACTGATATAAGCCCTCCACGAGGCAATATCGCATCCGTAAGACCTCAGGGTAGGTAACTTCGAGCTCGTAATCCCTCCACGAGGCAATATCACCAATGTAAGCCCTCCACGAGGCAGTATCAATGACATAAGCCCTCCATGAGGCAATATCAACTCTGACTCAGGGACTGTCATCGATAGTCAACTCATAGCCATAATACCTCAAGGCTGGCAACTTCAAACTCGTAATCCCTCCAGTAAGACCTCAAGTAAGGCATGTACAAATTTTTAAGACCTTAAAAAGGCATAATCCCCATACCAAAGTCAAGGCTATATATCGAACTTGTAAGACCCCTAAAAGGCATACCCTCGATATATACCCCGTGGCTATCTCACCGAGAACTAATAGGCTACGGCCAAATACAAATGACCACCGTCATAAAGCTCCGGCCAGACTAACACGACTCGGAGACGTCTGACTGTTGCCATAAAATCACAACCCTCCAATTACTTCGAAAAACTTCGAAAAGAACTAGTTAAAGGTCGTACCGACCTAAAGCATAAGAGCCCAAGTCGCCAGCTAGTCATATCGACCTAACGTGTAAGAGCCTAAGTTGCCAGCTACAGGTCGTACCAACCCAAAGTGCCTCAGGGCCGATTTGAAAACTTGAGGGCCGTTGAGCTCGAGTTGAAACCCGACTCAGAGACTAAGCCCAAAATGGTTAACTAAAAGCGCCTCAGGGCCAAAAGTGTAAGATCCCAAGTCGCCAGCTACACCGAAGGTAATACTGACCAAAAACATAAGAGCTCAAGTCGCCAGCTACAGGTCGTATCGACCCAAATTGCCTCAGGGCCGTTGAGCTTGATTTGAAACCTGACTTGGAGACTAAGACCAAAATGGTTAACTAAAAGCACCTTAGAGCCAAAAGCATAAGATCCCAAGTTGCCAGCTACACCGAAGGTCGTACCGACCAAAAGCGTAAGAGCCCAAGTTACCAACTACAGATCGTATCGACCCAAAGCGCCTTAGGGCCGATTTGAAAACCTGAGGGCCGTTGAGATCGAGTCGAAACCCGACTCGAAGACTAAACCCAATATGGTTAACTAAAAGCGTCTCAGGGCCAAAAGCGTAAGAGCCAAAGTCACCAGCTATACCGAAGGTCGTACCGACCAAACACATAAGAGCCCAAGTCGCCAGCCTAAAAAGCCTTAGGGCCAATTTATAACCCCAAGGGTTTCATTTCTAAATCCTATTAATCAGACTAATCACCAACAAGCATCAAAGCCTATTTTTAAGAGACCAGAAAAGAAACAAGGAATAATGAAAGGCTTTTTATATATATGATAAAAGTTCGCAAAGCATATTTACAAAGGTCGAAATCAGAGCCCTTTCACAGGGAAAAAGAATAAACGAAAACCTAATCTACAGATAAGGTGTGCCTTCAATGGATCTCTCAGAGGTTATACTTTCAGTATCTTGGCCCTCGGCCCCTGGGTCTTCAACGACCTCTTCCCCCTCAGGGACTCCACCCTCATCTTCGTCATCTTCCGAGCCACTACTCGAATCATCTTCGGAAGCAAGCAGTGCCTCTGATTCCTTTTCTAGTTTCTTCACCCTCTGGATCTCAGCAGACCAATCGAGGCCCCCTACATGAATATCCTTGAGAGCCTGCCTCCGAGACTTTAATCGAGAAAGCTCCAGGGCTCGGGCAAGTTTAAGCTCGGCCTCTCAGCTGCTTTCCTGTCCTGGGTGTTTGCAGCAGCAGCATCGAATTTGTACGAGGTTATGAGTGCATCAGCTTCAGCCTTAATTGAAGATAACACAGAGACCGATTCAGCATAAAGGTCCTTATATCTGCTACTTTCAGCCCTTGCATCACAAAGGCAATACTCAGTCGAGGTCAACTTCTCTTGGAAGGCATCTCTCTTAGAGGTTATCTCGCTCGCACACTGCCTGAATCCAAGGATCTCGGCATCCCTGGCTCTGAATCCTTCCTGCATCAGGGCATCCTTTTTCTTAAGCTGCGAAGATCAACCCGATAAGGTTTAGTTACTAATATCAATTACAAAAACAAAGCACCTGAAGGCTATGTTACTTGCTCATCAAGATCTCTCTGCTTCTACCGTTTCTAAACGAGCTCGGAGGCCCAGCACCTCCTACTCCTTTTGGGCGAGAAGATCCCTAAGCTCATCCGCCTCCGATAAAAATCTCCTGCACTCCCCCTCGTAATGGGTCGGCTCAGACTGAAACTTGGCTATGGTCCTATAAAGCACTTTCGCCTGAAAGAAGAGGAGTCAGAGAAATGATAATCAAAGCTCTAAACGATCGACAAAAAAATTACCTGCTTGCAAAGCTTTTCAGCTTCCTCGAAAATTAGCAAGGCATTAAGTTCAGGATTCTTCTCGGCCATAGTGAAGAGCCCCTCAGCTACGTCTTTCCCTCCGAGGGGCACCCTCGCACAAAAAATTGTATATTTGAGGCATCCCGTATCTCCATCGGGGAAAATGGTGAAACCGACGGAAAGTCACATCCATCACTAACCCCGGCTAGGTCAATCGGGGCCCTCGGCTCACAGCCAGGCTCCCGTAACTCACCTACCGAGTGCCCTTCTAACCAGAGAATATTTCGGTTGATAATCGGATCAGGGGAATCATCCGATCTACCCTCGAAAACCTCTTCGGTCCCGGGTAAGACAGCATCATCGACTTCTAATCCACGAGCCCTCGGCTCAATAGTCAACAGATCAGCAAAGGCAGAGGCAGTTATGCTTTCACTTCCCTCGGTCGATCTCAATGAATTTTTTTTCTCGTCTAAGGCCGCGGAGTCGGCCTCGGACCTTTGCACTATAGCTCTCTTTGGCTCCAGAGGCTCGGTCGATGATTCCCTCTTCCCTTTCTTCCCTTAATTCGGGTTCGGGATATCTGCTTCCCCAGACAATGCTTATCTCATCAAAGAGGCCTCTTCTAGGCCTACATAAACACAAGAAATCAGAATATATTGGGGGCGTGTCTCTTTTAAACAGAACTCAGGTATTGCAAAAGGAAAGGTCCCACCATTATTTTTGGCTTCCCATCGACCCTTGGCTAGGTCGCGCCACACACGCTCGGCATACGGGCAGGTAGAATCAAGATGGCGAACCCATCTCGAGAGATCCTTAACAGTATTAAGATACCAAGCAACAGTTGCATCATCAAAGGGAGTTAGTTTCAGGGAGAATTGGCACAAAGGAAAATTAAAGTGTTAACTTACGATTCGTATTCCATACCTCAGGGAGAGGAATCCTGCCAGATGGAATCAGATCTGAGGTCCTAACTCGAACAATGCAGCTCATCCACCCCCTGTCCTTGCCATCATCGGTGGAAGCAAAGAAAACCCTCGAGGCCCGACGTTGAAGTTTAATCAGACCACCCCAGTAAAGGCAGGGACTGTACATTCTAACCAGATAATCAAGGGTGAAAGGAAACCCCTCAACCATGATTATGAAATTCCTAATCATGTAAACAGTGCGCCAGAACGATGGGTGAATCTGGCCGAGTGCAACTTGATATCGCTTGCAGAAATCGAGAATGACGGGATCTATCGACGGTGAAAACGGCCCTATCGGGCCTAGGGTAAATGGATAGGTGTATACACTGAGAAAGCCGAGATTATGGGTCGTTATATCTTTATCCTGAGAGGGAATCTCCACTTGCATCGCATCTCCCCAGCGGTAGTCAGCCTTCACTTTCTTGATGTTTGTTATTAGGCTAACATAACGAGATATACATTCGCATCGTCCCGGCTTCGAGGAAGGTTTATCGACCTTAAAATTGAAGGTCTTTTCGCAGGGCCCGGGGATGCACTCCTCGAGATTTGGGGGAACAATTGCCTTTCTCGTAAAGGAAGGTGAAGAAGAGGGGGCTTTATCATCTTGTTGAATAGTTTTGGAAGACTTCGTCATTCCTGCGGAAAGATTTCAAAGAAAACGAGAGGGAGCTGATCAGAAAGGGGATGCATGAAAGAAGTAATGAGAGATCTTTTTAGAAGAGATTAGAAGAAGCAATGAAAAAAGGATAGGCAGGGAAGAATTATTTATAGGGGCCAACCGCGCACGTTGAGGAAAGCCAAAAGGCAGCCAACCGCCAAATTAAATTCGAATCCTTTCAAAAAACTGTGCATATATGATCTCTTAGCATATCTCACATCGGTTTATTACGTGGCATTACTGACATGATAATGAAAGCATTGAAAAGTTTGTGAATTCAAATCGTTTCTTGTCTTTTCATTCCAAGAAACGCAGGGACTTTCTGTATACGGTCAAACCGGGGAAGCTCGATTTTAAGGCTCCTAAAGCATTCCGACCCTCGACCTCGACTATATTGGAGCGGCATCCGAAGCTTAACCCCGAAATGCACTCCTCGAGGAAGCATTTCGAGGGGTCGATATACCTTGAGGCAGAGCGAGATTTGAAGGCAGTCATAAAAGGCGAGAAACTCCCAAGAGGCACATGATAAAAGCTGACAAAGTACAAAAAATAGTATAGACCCGCATTGTGGCACTAAATAGTTGTACTAGTCATCTCTCTTTTGTAATAATTACACATGTACTATGATGGTACTCCCCCCTCATATATAAAAGGGACCCTTGTCACTTTGTAAACATATATGATATTCAATACAAGAACAAGAACATCCTCTGCTTTCTAACTAAAACATTCTCTACAGTTGCTTCATTGATTTATTGCTTTTCATTTATTGTGTTCTTAAGTTGCTCTTCATTTATCACTTGGTATTGATCATAAATAGTCCATTATTTAGGCCTTCAAAACTGCTATACCATTATCTATATCCCCTTGTCAAGCTTCTAAAGCTCGACCTCGAGGCCCGCTCCGACCACCCTCGAGACCGGTCCCTCTGTTGCCCGGTTTCGTAATCTCGTTTTCTTTTGCTCTTATTTCATTTTCTTAATTATCACTTAGCTTCTACTGTCTAAACAACTGGTATTAAGATAAATCACGTATTTTTAGAACCACATAATCAAGTATAATTGTAATTACCATTTTCCCGGTAAACAGAGCCCTTACCCGATCTTTGGTGGTGTTCACTAGTCAAATAGTGTTATTTGCATAATAGGTTCCCTAACGTACCATAAAACCGTTAGGTGGTAACTCTTCTCTTTTAATATCCATTTAAAAGAGTTGTCACATGTCAAAACCCGACTTCGCAAGAAAAAGGGGTGCGACAGTGCAGTCGGACTGTCCGTCCGTCTGAGGATGGAATGTTGTACTCCACTCAACCCATGTGCCTAACTCTCACTGCACTTCTCTCCAAAACTTCAATTTTAACTGCATGCCCCAATAAAAAATAATGGACATTGACATTCCATGAAGGCGAATAATCTCGCAAATATAGATCTCAGCCAAACGCTCCGAAGAATAGGTAGTCACGATTGGAATGAAATGCGTGGACTTAGTCAACCGGTCTACAATCACCAAAAAACCATCAAATTTATTCAACGTCCGTGGGAGTCCAACAACAAAGTCCATGGTGATACGATCCTATTTCCAATCAGGAATCTCAAGCCTTTGAAGCAAATCGCCCGGCCTTTGATGCTCGTACTTCACCTGCTGACAATTCAAGCACCAAGCTACAAACTCCACTATATGTTTCTTCATTATCCTCCACCAATAGTGCTGCCTCAAGTCCTGATACATCTTTGTGGCACCCGGATGAATGGAATACCGCGATTTATGGGTCTCCTCAAGAATCAACTCACATAACCCGTCCATATTGGGCACAATATTCTGACCCTGCATCTATAACACCCCATCATCTTCAATAGAAACCTCCTTGGCATCATCGTGTTGAACCATTCCCTTAAGGACAAGCAAATGGAGGCCGTCATACTAACGCTCTCTGATGCGCTCATATAAAGAAGACTGAGAAACCACACAAGCTAGAATCTGACTAGGCTCCGACCATCTAACCTCACGAACTGATTGGCCAAGGCCTAAACATCTGCTGCAAGCGGTCTCTCACCAATAGGAATAAAAGCAAGGCTATACATACTCACCGCCTTTCTACTCAAGTCATCGGTCACCACATTAACCTTACCGAAATGATACAAAATGGTAATATCATAGTCTTTTAACAGTTCCAACCATCTACTCTGCCTCAAATTTAGATCATTTTGCTTAAACAAGTGTTGCAGACTTCGATGATCCGTAAATACCTCACAAGACATGTCGTAGGGATAGTGACTCCAAATCTTCAATGCATGGGCAATGGATGACAACTCTAAATCATGAACGGGTTAGTTCTTCTCATGGGGCTTCAATTGGTGTGAAGCATAAGAAATCACTCTACCCTCGTACATTAAGACATACCCAATACCAATCCGAGAAGCATCACAATACACTGTATATAAACCCGAGGCTGAAGGAAAAACTAGAACTGGAGATGTGGTCAAGGCAGTCTTGAGCTTCTAAAAGCTCTCCTCGCATTCACCAGACTATCTGAATGGGGCACCCTTCTTGGTCAACCTAGGTGCAGCAATGGACGAGAAAACCTCCACGCCGTGATAATATTTGGCTAAGCCAAGAAAACTCTGAATCTCAGTAGCTGAAGACGGTATGGGCCAACTCTAAACCGCCTCGACCTTATTCGAATCTACCATGATCCCCTCTGGACAGCACGTGCCCTAATAACACCATATATCCGAGCCAAAACTCACACTCAGAGAGTTTAACATAAAGTTGCTCCTCCCTCAATGTCCGTAGTACAATCCTCAGATGTTGTGCATGCTCCTCCTAGCTACGTGAGTACACTAGGATATCACCAATAAATACTATGACAAACGAATCAAGATATGGCTGGAACACACTGTTCATCATATGCATGAATGTTGTTGGGGCATTGATCATCCCAAAATACATCACAAGGAACTCGTAGTGATTATAGCAGTTCTTGAATGGCGTCTTCTGAATATCAAAGTCTTGAATCTTCAACTGGTGATACCCAGACCTCAAATCAATATTAGAGAACACTCTAGCTCCTTGAAGCTGGTCAAATAAGCCATCAATGTGTGGCAAAGGATATTTGTTCTTAATTGTAACTTTGTTCAACTACTTGTAACCAATGCACATCCGTATAGTACCATCATTCTTCTTCACAAACAGAACTGATGTACCCCAAGACGACACACTAGGCCTAATGAACCCCTTATCAAGAAGCTCTTAAAGGTGATCTTTCAATTCCTTCAACTCTGCTGGTGCCATACGATATGGAGGAATATGGCTGAGTGCCCGAAACCAAGTCAATACCAAAATCAATGTCCTTGTCGGGTGGCATGCCCTTCAGGTCAACTGGAAACACATCTGGAAAGTCTCGCACTACCGGAACATAATCAATAGTAGGAGTATCAGCACCAACATCCCTCAAAAAAGCTAAATATGCCAAACACCCCTTCCTAACAATCTGTTGCGCCTTCAAATATGAAATCACCCTACTGGAAACACAGTCTAGAGAACGTCTCCACTCGATCCTAGACAACCCCGGTATCGCTCAAAGTCACGGTCTTCGCGTGACAATACATAATAGCATGGCATGGGGACAACTAATCCATGCCCAGAATCACATCAAAATCAACCATGCTAAGCAATAAGATATCAACTCTCGTCTCCGATCCCCTACTGGTCACCAGATACGACCGATACACACAGTCCACAACAATAGAATCTCTCACCGATGTAGATACCTGAACCTGCATAACTAAGGACTCACGGGGCATATCAAAATAACGAGCAAAATACGATGATACATATGAATAATCGGAACCATGGTCAAATAATATGGAAGCATCTATGTGTCACACTAAGACAATACCTATGATTTCACAATGTTTGAAGCAACAGCCTCTAGCCTGGCGAGAAAAGTATTGCATTAGGCATATCCACCACCTGATCGACCTTTCCTTCTAGAGCGGACCCGAGCTAACTAGGCCCCACCTTGAGCTACTTGTGCGGGTGTTGTAGTTGATCCTATTGTAATCATAGGCTGGGATCTCTATTGTGGAACATACTTAATAGTCTGAGGCAATCTCACTTGAGATGACTCAAAACCCCGCACTCATAGCAACCTCTTCTGACCGGCTGCTGACCCTAATAACTTGAGGATTTGCGTGTAGAAACCTAGGAAGACGAAACATGGTAAGAACTCTATGCTGGTAATGCACTGAATGATGACTGACACAAACGAGCATTATAGGAACCATGGCTAACTTATTCACCACGATGAACTGGACGAGCCATCTGAGCGGGCCTATAAGGACGATCCCTGTTGTGATGGGACTGTCCTTCAGAAGAAACATAACTGAAACCACCTGAACCACGAGGCCTCTTGGCCTCCCTCTCCTCATGCTCCTGGCTCCTAGCAATATCAACCACCTCTTAGAACCTAGGACATGACGGAATCTCCCGAGTCATTATAAAATATAGTCCATAGTTGAGGCCATCAATGAACCTCTTGATCCTCTCCCTCTCAGTGGGAACTAACGATATCATGAGACGATACAACTCTGTAAATCTCATCTCATACTAGGTCACCGACATACCCTATTGGCGTAGCTGCTCAAACTGCATATGCAACTCCTCCCTACGGGTCTGTGGAACAAACTTCTCTAAGAATAGAACTAAGAACACATGCCACGTAAGAGGTGCAGAGCCGGCTGGACGGCTCAACTCATAGGCCTCCCACCATCTGAAGGCTACCCCCGATAGCTGAAAAGTAGTAAATGAAAGTCCACTAGTCTCCAGAATACCCGCCGTATGAAGGATCCATTGGCATTTGTCTAAGAAATCCTGAGCATCCTTTGTCTCATCCCCACTAAAAGTTGGAGGCCTAAGCCTCCCAAACCGCTTTAGCCTCTCCTGCTCCTCGTCATTCATAGGTGGACCAACCTGGGCCTGAGCATCTGCAACTGACTGGGCTGATAGTACTCCCGGTGTCTAAAGTCGATGAACCACATGATCTGGAGTCCAGCAACGGGAGTCTAAGCACCTCCCCCGGCCTGAGAAGTGGCTGGTGCAGCCTGAACGAAAATTGCCAGAGCAAGGCTAGTGCATACAGTCAATATCTAGGAAAAAGTCTCTTGAAGACCTGGAATCACAATGGGCAAAGATGGTGCCTGAGCTGATCCCACCGACTCAATCACATCTGGTATCTTCTCCTGAGTTGGAGCAACTGGTGGCTCCATAGGTGCTGCTCTAGCTCTTGTATGAGATGCACCTTGGCCTCTACCGTGGCCCCGGCCTCTCGCGGACTTAGTTAGTGGTAATCGTGGTTGTTCGCCCGATCTGGTCAAGTGTTTCCTCACCATCTACGGAGGAATAGAGTATAGAATTTTAATTTCCAAAATCAATAAATCCATAGGACAGGAATACAAGAAAGTGAAGCTTCCTAATGGTTCAGTAGCCTCTCAAAGATAAATACAGACGTCTCTATACAGATCTGCAAGACCTACTAAACCTGCTCATGACTCGTAATACCTATGAACCTAGGGCCCTGATACCAACTTGTCAAGACCCGAAATCCCTATCCATCATGATGGCGCCTAACACACTGGCTAGGTAAGACGAAACATGATAACAAAGGCAAACAGGACAATGAAACTTATAGAATAGCCTAAGTCTGAAATCTCAATACAATAAAACTGCTAATACAAGTAAATCCCCTAGAAACTGATAATTACATAGTTATGAGCTTCAACAAGGGATTACAAGTCTGAAACTGAACAATAATATCACTCACTGAACTGTAACAACAGCATCAAAGGAAAAGACAAGCCAAAACTAAGACCAAGGATGCAGCTCTACCTCGCCTCTAGCAGATAGTCCAACGAGCAAACCTACTGCTCATAACAAGTCCCCACACTTAGATCTGCATAATTAAGTGCAGAGTGTAGTATGAGTACCACCGACCCACTTTAATCAATAAGTATCATAATTAAACACGGCGAGAAAAAAGAAGCACAAATTATTAAATGATGCTAACTATCACCTAAGCAGTTTCATCTTTAAAACAAGTACAAAACAATAATGGAATCGAATCATAAACCTGGGTAAGAAAACATCCATGTGTGTATGTGTACAATTCTCAAATACCCTTCTCCGTCTATACTCGGCATATAGAGATGATATGTAGTTGTATAAGATAAATGATCAAGGAAATTGCAAGTAAAGAAAAAATGCAAAATCCAAACAAAACACTGGCCAAGTTTCCTCAACCTTTCCATATCCGTACCAAACCACTAATCAATTTTCCTCAATAACCCCGTGTACACCATCAAGAGAGAAACTTGGAGGGTGAACCTAGGGAGATGGATCCATATCCACACACAAGCACGGTCAATTCAATGTGCTACCAGCCCAGCATGGCCACAGGCTCAATATCATAATCTGCTCACAAGCACAACAACACAATTTGCCCAGTGTGGTCAGAGGCACAACAACACAATCCACCAGGCATGGTCACAGGCACAACAACACAATTCTCCTGTTGTGGTCACAGGCACAGCAACACAATTCGTCTGGTGTGGTCACAGTCACTCAGTCCAATCATATCATACATGAGAAAATAAACAAGTATAAGTGTAGGTAATGAACAAATAACAAATCTCATGCTCCTGGACTGGTATAAACGACATGCTAAAGTGTAGGCACGTGCAAAGTGTACTATCATAGCTCGAACCAGTATTTTCATCAGAGAATAACATTTATCAGTTCATTCACAGATTAAACCCTTATTTAGCCTCAACCATGGCTCAAATAGTTCACAACAATATCACAAATGTGCGAAGCATCAAAGCTTAAGGTTTAATAGTCAATTCTAGGCTTAATATAGCATGGGCACAACCCGAACATGAATAAATAACCCCATTGTCAGCACATGGGTTAAATCCCACACATATGTGCACCCAATAGAATGTAGCTATCACAATAATTCAGGCAAATAGTTCCTCAACTGAGTTTAGATAAGATACTTACCTCAAACAAATCAAATCACTCCGCTAGCAAGACCTTCCCACGTGTATCAATCTCTGGGAGGCTCGAATCTAGCCAAAATAACGTAATACCATCAATAAAAGCTATATCAATTGATTCCAAATGATAAAGCTAAGATCTTTAACCAAAGTCAAAAAGTCAACCTCGGGCCCACGCCACGGAACCCGATAAAATTCATAAAATTTGAACACCTATTAAACAACGAGCCCAACCATACCAAAATCATCCAATTCTGACGACAGGTCGACCCTCAAACCTCCAAATCTTACTCTCAAATCCCTAGTCCAAAATCTCCCAAATTCCACCTTAAAAACACATAATCTAGGTGTAGAAATCAATGGGTATTCAATATTACTGGACAAAAGCAGACAAAAAATGTTTACCTCTTGATTTGTAGTGAAATCCAACTCAAACATTGCCTCTAGCCGAGCTCCCCAAATCCAAATGTCAAATAATACCCTAACCCTCATTTTTGAAATTAAATAGTCTGCCCAGGTGTTCCTCTATGCGATGGCGAAAAGTCCTTCGCGATCACGAAGAAAAAAAGATGCTGCCCTAAAAAATACTCTGCGCGAATGTGATTACTAATTCCCCCAAAGGTATGCGATTACGGACACACGCATGTGATTGCGTAGAACAACGCGTCTGACATCCCAGGTATCCTTTTCCTTCTTTGTGAATACGGCATCTCTCACACGTTCGTGTAACCCTAACTCCCCAAGCTTCAAGATCGCAGACCAAATCTTGCGAACACTTAGACCAAATTTACCAGTCACCTAAAAAATCCTTTGCGATCACGGACCTTCCCTCGCGATCGCATATAAGGAAACCAGATCCAGACATAATAGCAGTCCAACAAGTCCAAAAATGAGCCGAACATGATCAGAATATCACCCCAGGCCCCTAGGACCCCATCCAAACATACCAACACATCCTAAATATCATACAAACTTAGTTGAAGCGTCAAATCGCATCAAACAATATCGAAAACATTTATCGCAACCCAATTCAAGCCTAATGAACTATGGAACTTCCAACTTCTAAAACCAATGCTGAAACACACCAAAACAACTCCGATTTACTTTAAATTTTGCACACAAGTCATAAATGACACAACAGACCTATTCCAACTCCCGGACTCAAAATCCGAGTCCGGTAACAACACAGTCAACTCTCGATCAAACTTTTCAACTTTCTAACTTTTCCTTATTCAAGCCAAAATGACTGACAGGCCTCCAAATCAAAATTCCGACATACTCCTAAGTCCAAAATCATCATATGAAGCTATAGGAACATCAAAACTCTATCCTGGAGTCCTTTACTCATAAGTCAACATCCCGTTAACTCTTCCAACCTTGGCACTAAGTGTCCCAATTTATTTTGAAGCATCCCCGGAACCAAGCCAACCACTGCGGTAAGTCACATAACCACAATTGAACATAGAACAAGCAGTAAATGAAGAACAAGACTACAATACTCAAAACGACTGGCTGGATCGTTACAACATTCAAATTGCCAACTTTCTCCAATTAGCGCCAAAACCTTATTGAAGCCTCCAAATGGAAATCCGGGCATATGCCCAAGTCCAAAATCACCATCCGGACCTAATAGAACCATCGAAACTCCGATCCGGGATCAAATACATAAAATTCTAACTTTGTCAACTCTTCCAACTTAAAGCTTCCTAGTTGAGAACCATTCCTCTAAATCAATCCCGATTCACCTGAAAACCAAAACCGACGATTCATACAAGTCATAATACATCATATGAAGCTACTCAAGAATTCAAACAGTTGATCAAAATGCAAATGCTCAAAATGATCGGTTGGACCGTTACAATTTATTGACTGCCTTTACTTGCTTTATGACCTTGTATGTTATTAGATAGCTACTTGTATCCTCTTAATGTCTTTAATTATGTAATTCTCTTATTGCATTTTATTTTATATACACCGTAGTTATTTTTTTTTTACCTTTTTAAGTATATTACTTTTTTGGATAATTTTTTTCGAATACAATTTATAATAAAACTTGGATAGAACTACATTATTTATACTAAATATTTTTATTTGTCTAAAAGTAATAAAGTTTTAATTAATCTTTTTTTGAATTTGGTCTAAAAATAAAAATTTATACAATTGAAATAAATATTCCGGCAAATATTTTGGCACAGGCCACGTGCTAACCTACTTTAGTTTTGCCATGTTCCTTACAGGGCTCAAACGAACAGCATATATACTTTGCCTCACACTGTTCTTCTTCCAAATTGTCAGTTCTCAACTCCTCTTCCAATTTCCATTGTCTTTTTTTCTCTCTGCCTGAAGAATTTATGAGTTGGTTGTACAGTTATAAGGTGAGTTTTGGTTTCTTATTTTCTTGATTTTGGAACAGTTGTTGCATAGAACATTTTAAATTGAGTAAATTGTTCGTCGATAATTCTCTGTTCCTTTGTCCAAAAAAATCTAGGACAAATACCTAATTACAGAAGAAAATGATTATAAACTACCAGTTGGCATCCCAACTAGACATTATGGAGTCCAGACGTTCACCACAGGAAATTAAAAATAAAACTGGTATGCTACAACATCGATCCAAACGCTACAGTTTGACACCAAAACAGTAAAATCAAAATTCTTGTTTCGACAAGGTTATACATTATAATAGAGAGGGATCGACTTGATAAGAGAGGGATCGAGCATGATTTTCAGATAATACACTATTGATACTGATCTTTCTACTGCATCATTTTCAAAAGATTTATTAGTTGGAGTTGGTAATGATTTACTGAAGGGTTAAGTTTGATTAAACTTATTTGTTCTAGCAAATAGTCCAAAATTACGTATGTACAATATGTTCCTCACAGGGACCAATTAGCTTAGGTTTTCTGTGTTGTAATTAGGGACTGATATTGCGGTGTGTTGGGCTATTTTGTAGTATTTTATGGTGTATATAAGGCTGAAAAATAATATATATATATATATATGTTGTTATTGTTGTGTTCTTGTGTTGTTGGTGTTATCTTGAATTTGGAGGAAGTAAGGATAATAGGGGGAATGCTGCCCGTTTTTATACAAAATAAGCTTGTCGTTGTTTGTGCGATAGTTGTACGTTTCGTAACTTAATGATAATATTATTATCGTTGTTGTCGATTAAGGTGCGAAGAGGCGAGTTCAACTTGGTGAGTGGAAAGATTGTGATAGGGTATGTTAAGACTCTTCCTTCGTTCTTTTGACATGATCTAAAGTGAAATGAACGTAAACGATAAGCTATTTCATAATCAATCTACTCCTAGCAACTATGGTTGTCCATGTTGTTCTATCCTTACAAAGTTATTCTAAGAAAGTATGTATAATCTTTGAGTCCTACTGAAGTTCATATTCATGGTATGATGTCCATAATGTTAACAGAAGGTGCAACTACCTTACGTCACTCCGAAAGGTTTAGAGCGTGATTCCATGAGTCCAACATGCATTATATATAGTATCTATTTTACTCTACCGAGCCGCGCTATAGTCGGTCGGGTATGGAACCTACTGTGCAACCACTGATCAGTTGGGTTTACCGAGCTCCACGTGACCAGGTACGATTCTACCGAGCCTTATGATGGCCGGGTATGTTTTTACCGAGTCCTCTTTGAGGCCGGGTACAATATGATGATGATGATGATGCCCACAGAGGCGGATATTTTTAAAAGATTATGTATATATATATATATATATATATATATATATATATATATATATATATATATATATATATATATATATATATATATATATNGTCACTATCTCTAGAGGCACTCAGATGCTACAAGTTGTATCTCCTATATATCTCTTTATATTATTGTTCTTATTTATGTTTTTCTGTCTTACATACAATATGTACCTACAGCTAGACAAAGCTTTGAGAGAATCCCGATTCTTAAATAAACAAAAAGATTGAAGAGCATGAACGGTGGCTCTTCAATGTTGAAGCAACATCACAGAGAGAACAACGAAGTAGAACGGAGGAGGAGAGCATGAATCAGTCTTTAGGTAAGGTGATACGTGTTTGTTACACACCGATTTGGGTGGAAGCACTGATGCTAAATGACTTAATTACCCTCAAGCTTTTTTAAAAAGACACTAAGCAGTATTTCATATTCCAGTTTTCAAGTTATACTTGTTTTTTTCTGTTTGTCATTATTTTATTATATTTGTGCAGGTCTATAGTGAGTGCCTTGTTACAGCCTCGTCACTGCTTCGTCGAGGTTGGGCTCGACACTTACGGAGAACATAGGGTCGGTTGTACTCATGCCACACTTCTGTACTTCTTGTACAGATTCTGGTGTTGGTCCCAGCGGCGTCTAGCAAAGTTCTGCTCTGATCATATCTGCATCTAAAGACTTGAGGTAAAGTTGCACGGTGATCGCAGTCCTTGAAGTCCCCTTCCTTATCTAGTTTTAATATTTATTTTGTTTCAAACAATTGTATTTTGATGAAGACATTGGTTGTAGCACTTATAGTATGCTCATGTACTATTACGCGGCGCCTTCCTAAGGTTCTTTGGAAGGGCGACGTAAGGCTAAGCAACCGATGTCAAGGTGGTTGCTGTCCGCCAAGTGAGGTCCTCGCTGCACGCTAGACGAGATTGTCAGTGCCGTGCAGGAAAACCAATGCCAACAATTTGAGAGAACAGTAATGAGAATTGAATGAAAGCTTGATTGAATAAATGAAAGCTATTACAAAGAGAGCAATGCGGTGTCGAGGGGGAGAGACACCAGTACAGAGAATTGCTTGCTAGAAAAATGTTTGATTGCTTGATCCCCCCTAATAATGCTTAAAAAAATAAACCCTAGTTACAGGAATAGACTAAAACATGCTAGAGAAACATAATGAAAGTACATGGAATGAAAACTACTCTAATAATAGAAGGAAAAGGACCTAGTTTTCTACAGGGGTAGAAACAGGTCCGTTGTCAGCTGCTTGTGGTTGGGCGCTCACGAGG